>JAJJWW010005983.1:0-115099 GCA_023531295.1 Papaver armeniacum
CAAAAGGCGAACTTCCCCCTTAATGAAGTAATGTTCCGTAGACTCACACAGACCACGGCTTACGAGTATTTTAACATAATCTCCAAAGGATTTGTTGAAATTCTCGTGAGTATACCACCCTTTCTCCTTTTCTAATCTAGGGCATAGCAAGTCATCATCGTTTTTCCCTTACTACGAAGATAGCATTCACGAAGATGGCGAAGATAGTTTCTGTGTATTGCACCCAGCGATTATGACTTTTCTGGCGATATCGCGCCAGACAGAGTTCAGAGTAGAAATCATCACCGCCTTTATACAAAGGTAGCATCAAACCCACCTCGAAAGCACTTACGGTTGTCAAAGAAATGAAAGGCATCGTACTTGTAATTGGTAACCATCTCATAAGTTATGTCTTTATCGCGGCATAAAACGAACCGGAAATCTTGAAGACCATGCTTCACCTTGAAGGCCTCGAGATCAATGTGTCGGAAGGTAAACTTTTTATTACCCGAGAGATAAAGGACGAAAAAAATGTTAGGTCTTCCTCAAAGCTTCTTCCGTAGCATCCTCCTCAGAACCCGCACCCTCCTCTTAGGAGGAACTAAGTCTCCCTGAAGATTCATCTCCGTAGCCTTTCTTTCGAAGTAAGAGTTTTAGTCGACTTACTTGAACTAGGCACGGTGGGTTAGTCGCGTTGGAGAGGTCGAGTGCGGAGGGGCTGCACATCCAAAGGTTCATTGCGGATTCGGTCGCTTGCTTAGGAGACCCACCTCTAGAACAGTCGCGGCATATCTAGATCCTACGGAGATCACCCTTCTAGTGAAGGCCTTTGACCGGAGGATGAGGATGTTCGTTCATCCTTAAGATTACCAGGCAGGTGGGGGCGAAGCTCCACCCCTTACATTAGGATCACTCGAGGGAGATCGTGAGGACTTGAATGGGGGGGTTTGGTAAGGAACCAGCGGATGATGAGACATATCTACGAGCACAAACACGAATAGGAATTCAAATCGAGAGCGGGAAAGATCAAAAATTAAGAAAATCTCAAGAATAAAGGTATAAAAGAAGATAACCTAGGTTTCATCTAACTTGATTGCTTAAACTCGATTATCATCCAAACTCAAAGAAGAAATAAAATCAAAAGCATGGCAGACGAAACACCTTTCGGTGGCATTAACTCAAATCCCGGGGTATACTAAAACCTAAACTCATCATCAACGCATCATCGAAAAATCAAACTCGAGTTGGACTGTGGATGGTGATTAAGCGGAATAAAAGATCATATCGAACCACGAAGAATCAATCAACGAGCAAGAACGAAGAAGAAGCAGCAAAGTACCGACCACGAGGCAACGACCACAACGACCACGGTAGCGAACAAGAACAACGGCTGATGGTGTGAGAGGAAGTAAAGAAGATGAAGACAAGAACAAAGAATAAAACAGAGAATGAGAATTAAAGCCACATTCTCTCACTCTTCCTCCTTTTATATAGAACGGAAGAAACCGTCCCTACCCAAAGGGCGATTATGGCTGACACCGAAACGTGCACAATAAATGCGAGGTAGCACCTTTTGGGAGAAGTTATGAGGGAGATAAAAACGTACCACACGGTTCTTCTTCCAACAAAAGCTAAACGCCCGGTCGCAGAAGAGGGGAAAATTGTAAGTACACTTATTTATCTCCATTGCCACGTGTACTTACGAGTCCACGTGGATGCCATTACTCAAAGAATGACACATAGGGGCATCTGTGGCACTGAGATAACGTGCTATCCGTCGAGACCAACGGTCGAAATCAAGAGGCATCGAGATATGTAGTCCGCGTAGCACCAAAGGATGGCTTTAACCATCACGGGTAAGACATGATCCAGTCGGAGATAGTCCAATCGACACGGACGTGACAAGAGCGCTGCCACCACTCGGCGTGGACTTGGGCCAGCTGACCACCCACATTTAATGTAGCTCGAGAACACGTGTCCGTACGACCAACGAGAAACAAGGGTCGATCGGGCGTGATGAACCAGGGATATAGTAGAGAAGCCGCGGGATGATACGAAGTCCAGCGGACCACGCCGCATGCGTAATATTCAAGTCCGCGTACCCACGCCTGTAATACAAGAAGATAAGATCTCGACGGCTCATTGTCGGTAGGACCCACCAAATTTAGCTATAAATATGTACCCTCCTCCGAGGAGGGGGATCAAAAAGAAAGAGAGGAGAGAGAATAGGGAGAAGTAAGTGAGTTTTAGCTCATGTGTTCGATGATCACAAGATCTTGTGATCATCTTTGTAACCATTTATCTTATAGTGAATCTCCTCGGGACCCGTGGACGTAGGCCTTAGTCTTGAACCACGTATATCGTTGTCTCTTTACCTTTTGCAATTTATAGTTTCATTTACATACTCGTATCTCGGATCTATACGGATCCTAGGAGATGATAATGAGATCATGACAAACTAGAGGGTTTGGAATCATGAATTATCATCTACCTATGCCTGTTTTATATTTCTCGCACCTCGGTGCACGTAGTCAACTCTTATAAAGATTGTTTGTGATCACGTGGAACCGAACCCGATTCCCGTGTTCACAAATGTCACTTGTTTGTTTCGTAAGTTTGAATAAGATGAATGTGGATGCCGCGGTTTCCTCTGACAAAGCTCATGCAGCTGCCGTTGCTAGACTCTCATATGGATTAATTCTTGGTGCAGGCTCTCTGACTGTCAACACCACTTATCCTCTGGTGGCAGAGACACGCAGTTTCCTCCTTGCTTTTGAACTGGCCCAGCGTCTCGGAACTAATAATATCGTCATAGAAGGAGACTGCCACAGAGTCGTTGACATACTGCAGAAGAAGAGCAACTCTGTCCCATGGAGAATCCGTCATCTTATTGACGAAATTGGTGCAAAGACCACTCTCATGAACTCTGTTGAGTTCCATTTTGTTCAGAAGAGAGTCAATTCCTTGGTTCATGATATCGCAGCTTGTGCGAAGCTTCACAATGTCCAAACTTGGTGGACATCTTCTCAACTCCCAGCTTCAATTCAACTTCAGCATCTCACGTCTGATAGCTTGTCTTGAGCTGTTTCTTTTTTTCTTCTGCTGTGTTTTGTTTCACTGCCAGGCAGACGTCAAAAAAAAAAAAAAAAAAAAAAAGGACGAAATAAAAAAAGTTCGAATAAGATGGCGATTAATTTGAATATTAGTTCTGTACATTACGTTTTTGAAACGGCATCATATAAATACAACCATTCAACATTCTACTTGGACCGTCAAGAAAACCATCTTAGTAGTCCTGCATTTCCGAGACTAGCAGAGGTGTGTTTCGGTCCAACTCATATAAATATATGCAATTTATGTCAATTTACTGAGAAGAAAAATATCATAAACGAACATGCTTAGTTTCATTGATTATGGATGTGGATATGTTTTGTTTGGTAGATAAAATGAAAGGAAGATAACAGATAAGATGGCAAAAACTAGTGGATAATATCAAATGAATATGCTTTTCTCCTTTGATTAATTGAAAGGATGTTTGGTAACAGATACGATAGCAAAAACTTCAGCAAAATCGACCAGAAATTATCAGTCAAAAGCCATCAACAAAGTGTCCCACCTTTAATGCAATAATAGTGATTTTTTACCAACCAAGGAACAAATCGAAAAATCCACAAGCCCGAGATCATCACATAATTTATTAAAAATTAAAAAGTTTTGTTGATCCACCACATCCTCTTCTTTCTCCCATTACTCTAATTTCATTCAAATCTCCACAAATAGCCAACTCCATGCCAAGTCATGCAAAATACCTAGGAGAACCATCCCAATAGTCATGCAAAATAGCCAACTCCATACCAAGTCTTTTTTTTTTCTGGTTCACATTACAGGGACCATAAGCACCGGTAAACTAACCTAGTTGTTCCAAACTATTTCAATGGTTGTTGCTGCGATTATCTCCTCGGCCATACACTCAATCAGCCATGTTAGCCATGTAATTATCACGCTGGCAAATATATCCACATATCCAGTTTCCTAAAACAAAATAAAAAAAAAAAAATTCCTCGGAAGTTTCCTACAAAAAAACTATACAAAATTTGTTATAAAATTGACAGTTGAACACCCTCAACAAAATACGATACGATAGGCTAGTTTAGTATTGCTGTGAATTTTAGAAAAGCGCTTTTTAGTTGTCTTTGTCTTTTGTGTATTTACATTTTAATAAAAAATAAAAAAAATAGAGAAAGAAAATAAAAGTTAGAAATATAATTTTAAATGTATAATATTTGAGGGTAAAACTCGTCTTTATAATAAATTATGAGGTTAAAATTGAGAATCAATTAAATCGAATTATGTGGGTCCATAGCATCTGCTTTTTCACCTTTTAAAAAAATTAGTGTAGCTTTTAAAAGTAGGCCTAAAATAAGTCTTCTCCAAAGCAGATTGAAATTTTTTTCAAACACAATTTTTGATAAAAATTAGTTATAAAAATGCTTTTGGTTAAAAAAGCAATCCCAAATGTGGCCGATAACAACCTATAATTGAACCCTACATATGGGCAACACAATATCATCGAAGGGGACAACTTTACTTAGGAGTCGGGGGTTAGAGGCCTCTAACCTTAACCATGATCACATTCAGTCACATTAGCCAACTTGCCTAAACCAGGGTTAGCTACGAAGTATGTCAAAGTTTCGTCCAACAAAGAATAAGTGCATTTACAACTGTGGAGGCGCCCTTAAAGAGCTGATTTATGAATTCCTCTTATTTTTCTAAGTTCGCTAGCTAGTTCTTCATAATCGCAGTAGAACTAGAACCAGCTGCTGCTTTCTTTTTCTGAAGCTACAATGGTGCAACTACATACGCTTTTTTTTCTTTTTTTTTCCTGATCGGCAAATAAATGGATTTTATTTAAAAAAGAAAGCTTAGCAGAGGTAAGCAAAGAAAGCGGAAGACAGCATACAACCCATAAAACACGAACCGTTTTTGGGGACCATGGTTTTTTGTGAGGATCATGGTTTTATTTTACGGTAAGACATTAGAAGTAAATCTAGGTCACCCCTTATTTAAATATTTATATTAATACCAAAATTACCTTTTTCAATTAAGTTAGTATAATGATTGGTTGTATCATTAGGTTAACAACGTAAAAGGCACGAAATCATCCATACAATGGTTTAAACATGCATCTAGTGATTCAAGTTTGTCAAAATTAGTAACTGTTAAGTCTGGTTCTAAGTCCGCGGAAATAACTTCCTTTGGTGAGTTACCTTGATTAACTATTGGAAGTCGCAATGCATTGACAATATCAATAAGCATCGGGTCATCCAAATCAGCAAAGTATGCTAAACAAACAGATAAAGGCTCAAAATCATTAAAGTACAAGTTATTCGACCCGTTATCAATATGTTCAACATTCACATCTGCATTTATAAAATCACAAGATGGATCATTGAAAGAGGAGCTCAATGGGACAACAATATCATGAATCACCTCATTATTATCTGCAACTAGAATCTCACTATTCGAATGACTAGAAGGTATCTCATGATGAACGTCTACTGTCTCCAAGTCTTTAGACTCAACAATAGTATCTTTCAGTATAAACATGTTCTTTAAATCATCATTATCTGAATAATGAAAATAATCAGTTAAATGATCATGAGTTGAGTAAGATACAATAGATTCAGATATTATATCGGTATCATAATTCCTAAAATCACTTCTAGTGTCAAGTTCATTTTCACCCTCATGGTATTGGGGTTGATACTCACCTGAATAACCACCCATAGCGAAATTACGTGGATTCCAAGTTCCATACCTGAGACGATTATAAGCAATAACTTCCTTATGCCGTGACCCATACATGTATTCACCAAGCGTCATATGAGATGAAGTCTCCATGAGGATGTGAACTTCTACGCATATATTCTCCAAGTGTCATCTTAGATGATGTCTCCTGAGAAGCGCTCGGCATCCTCAAAAAGGTATCCTATATGTGATTCTAACACACAGATAAAGTCAAAAAGAAAAAGAAATAATAAAAATAAAAATAGAAAAACTATAAAAAAGAATGAAAATAAATAGAATAAAAACCCTAACTATTTACAAAATCGTAATCTTTAGTCACAATATTCCACAACTAGCTCCCGTAATTTACTAAAAAATTGATGGTTATTTTCAATGATGTTGTAGTAAGAAGGGTTATCGTTCACTCGGACTTGATGAGATTGATTTTAAGAATTAATAAAGAAAATAAAAGGAAAAATATATACAATTATTGTCACAGGATGAAGAGATGTGCTGGGACTCAGGATTCGGCCAAACTCATAACAAAAGGTTCAAATATTAATCCTTTTAACAATTATCGCTCAACAAATAAAAACATGGACTCTTATTTTTGCCAAGATAGATTCTCAAAAGATTGATTGTAAATCCTAAGCATGATGTATCAAAACATTTAAGCTAAGCATACCTCATCAAATTAAATGACAACCAATTAATTCAAATCATATTTCAATTAAAATTAATGCAAAAGTCTTAAAAAGAATTAAATAATTTTACCCATGTATGAAATTGTCTTCCTCCGTCGTCCAGTGTAGGGATTTAGCTCATCATGTTGGAAACAAGCTCAAAAGTTGATTTCATTGTTCAAAAATGGTTCACAAATGATGAAATGGAGAAGAAAAACAATAAAAACCGGGTTTGTAACACTTTTATATTTGTTGCAAACTTCTGAAGAACGATAACGTAATAGTGTCACTGTCGCTGTAGTACTGCGACCCACAGTTGTTTGTCGTTGTTACTGTAGCATTAACGACTACCTCTGGTGGTCTTTTGTTCTTGGTGTTCTTCATAGCAGTATAAAATGGCAGTTCTCTGCAAATCGATTCTTTCGGCTATGTAGTGTTCTAAACTGCTCCCAATCTCTCCATAACCCTTCTATGAACCAGAAATATCTTTATATAGCCACAACAACCAAAATATCTTCACCATAACTCGAGAATAATCTGTTTTTAATGAGTTTATTTTCCACGGAAGTTCACGGGAAATATTTACCATTCTCAACTCCATCACGCATCTGCTGAAGCCTGCACTCTCCAAACACGTTCAAAAAGTCACCAAAACCCCAGTTTCCACACGCAGGCCTCCGGTTACAGCACACACTTCTCGGAAATAAACCCGAGAAGATATATCCTCCCTGTTTTGCTCAAATATGATTCTCCAACCCCATTTCTTCGGTTGGGAAATATTTTTTGTGACGTTACGGAAATTAGTTCGGTTAGGAAATGTTTTTGGCAACGAACGTGATTTCGTTATTATGTTGGGAAATATTTTTGTGAAATGCTCTCCTCTGGTGGTACGTAACTATTTCGACAGTTACAAACATATCCAGAATCTTCGAATCCAACAGACGTCATTGATGTCTGATGATGAAGAGACTCATCGTTTCGTGAAGAGAAACTTGTTGGTGAAAAGATGTCTATTCCCAACGAGATGTGAAAACCCTCTATAAATAGCATCTCCCAAAACTCGTTTAAAACATATCGAAAAAAAACTTTTCTACATTTTTTCTCTCTTTCTAAAGCGTAATCGAAATTTTGTTTATGTGTTCTTGATTGGATCAAGGGGTACAAACCTTGAATTCAATTTCCGTTGTAGGGCTTTCATTGTATCTGAAGGCATTATTTCACATACCGT
This sequence comes from Papaver armeniacum, assembly GCA_023531295.1. Classification (NCBI taxonomy): domain Eukaryota; kingdom Viridiplantae; phylum Streptophyta; class Magnoliopsida; order Ranunculales; family Papaveraceae; genus Papaver; species Papaver armeniacum. The sequence continues at coordinate 7,678 of JAJJWW010005983.1, forward strand.
TGTAATCTTAATTTATTGGGAGGGTAGAAATAATTTTCTAAAAAGAAATCTTATGAGCCTTGAAAGTTTGGAGTACAACAATCTCTTCATGTGTTATTTCATCTTCTATTGCAACTTGCTTTTTCCAACATCCTCTCTCTTGCTCGATCCTACATTAAGCTAATAAGGAAGGTCCGTATCTTTTGTGCCAAAGGAATGGTGAGCCACGTGTGCCAAGGAGACATGAAAGCCGCGTGATTGCAGATTACATTTAAGTACAAAGAATTGAGGAACCATATATATTCAGTGAAATAGGTTGAACCCCTATAAAAAAAAAAAATATAAACCAAGTATCAAATATATATATATATATATATATATATATATATATATATATATATATATATATATACTAGGTATCCATCCGGCCTTACGGCCCAGGTTCAACCTCCCGTGATAGTCTTCGGTTTACATACATTAAAACATACTACATCTTAGTTAATGTATTCAAATACTTTTAAAAGAAAGTAAGCAATTTAGTTACTTAGACCCCATGATATTCACATGTATTTCATAAAATACATGCCGACATGAAAATCTTTGTAATATTGTCTCATTAGACATTTAAAATACATCTACATTAAAGGAATAAAAAGTATTTCATGAAATACATGTCGATAGGAAAAAAATGTAATACTTTTTTGCTTATCAAAAAGGAAATGGATTAAATATTATTACAATAGGATTGCATATGAAAAAAATTCAACCTTTATAAAAGAGTAAATCAATAATCTCAAACAAAAAAAAAAAGAATTAATAGCCTTACATAGATAGGTATATCCATACCTGTTGTAGTCTGCATTATTACATATATCACGTTCAACCAAAATAGAAAAACAGTAACACATGTTGATTAAAAAACGACATGGAAATAACCATAAAGGTTAACGTAAAACGTAGCATGACATTACCTTTGAATCCAATTTGATAGTTTCTAGTCATTCAATCTGAAATCAAATCTATGTTGTTGAATTGCGCTCGACATCTCATATTCTTTCTTCGTATTTATACATTGTAACCTTCCTTGCATTTTCATTCTTTCTCGATCCCATATTCTATCCATGTTAACGTTGTATTTGTTGCGATTTTCTTTGAATGTTAAAATCCTACGTTATTTTCATTTTCTTTTTACTTTTCATTCATATTTGTAATAATATTTACCAAATCCTTCTATTTACGCTTGACTCCATGGTTTAGGAAAAGACTCATATTATTACGCTCTTTATATATTTATTTTGTTATGTTTTCTCGGGAAAGAAATAACTTTTTTTGTCTCTTTCTTTTAATATTTTCTTCTTATAATATGAATATACTTGAGACCGTCTACGATCGGTGTTTTCAAATTGAAAGCGAGAAATTGCCTTTTTAATTTTCCAAAGATTTATCCATAGTTCTTTTGCATTTGACCTTAGTATTAGACTCTCAATCTTCTCTAAAAAAATCCCGGTAAATAAGCCTCAAGCATTTTTGTCACGCGATAATAGATGAGTTGTGAATTTTTTTCCGCATTATTTATTCGTCAATTTCATCCAATTCTAAAAGTTCTTTTTGTAATAATTATTTTGAGCCTAATCGGGTCAAGCTAAGGTGAGATTACACAAAAAGACATGAAGTAGAACAAAACATAATAGAATTAGAATCTAATGTCAAGCTACCATTTATGTCAAACTTTATGGTTGTTTTCATATCATTTTTTAATCAACATATACCGTTTTTTCGTAGTTTGGTGTGCATCGTATATAAACAAAACAACTTGTATTATCCAATATCCATATGAGTATAAAACGACAAAAAGTAATCAACGAAAATTCTTTTTTATCGACAATGTAAAAAACAGAGTTGATTCCTTTTCTTTCCCGCAAAGAAAGCAAATTTAATTAATATGTGTGTAAAGAAGGAACACATCCTCTATTATGTACAATGGAACTTTGATAAATTGATCCGCAATAAATTAATAATTTCGTTAAAATAATCTAAATTTTCGTTCAGAACAAAACTTGCATAATCTAAACTTTTAACTTGGTAAAATAATAATTATGATAATTTAATAAATGTTTTTAGTCAGTATACTATTAATTTATAGAAGTTTTATTATTCGCTCATTTCATAAATAAAGAAGATTATCGACATTTTAATGAGCCCAAAATTATTTGCCTTTTCCTCTTTTTATAATAAGATTTATTTTATTTTTAAATTTGAAGCATGTATATGTTAGGATTCTTAATATTATATGTTAGGCTTATGAGAACTCCTTTTAATTATAAAGGAAAGCAACATTCAAGTAATTAATGGATGGCATGAATTTCTTATAGATGCAATTTTATCGGTCAATATAACTTCTTTGTGCTTTTTTTGTTTAGGTTGTTAATTCATATAATATCTTTTTTTGTACCTTGGCAGAGTCGTCCATTAAATGCATTTCAAGACACATATTGCAAACTTATGTTGGGTTTTCGGATGCATACTTTAAAATTTTCTTACTGGACTACGTTTTGTTGGGCTTGATAAACAATGGGATTATTGTATTTGTGTGTAGATTATACCTTTCCTCTTCCCAATTGAAAGAAAATTGTAAAAATTACTCAAGCTAAAATTCAGAGAGAAACAAATCTAAAGAATGGTACCAAAGATGCGCTACTCTTCTACTTTGATCCCACTTTCATAAACCCCAACTATACCTCTTTCTAAATCGGTAAACCCTAGTCTGTCTTCGCCTACAACTTTCAAACCCATCTCCAACTTTTTGCAGCAATCACATCCTATAAACATCGCATTAACCTTCCAATTTCGCACGACACCTAGACAATGAACATCACTTTGATTGTTTTAACCAACTAAAGTTTATAAATAATTCTTTTTTTTTTTTGATGTTGAATCATTTGAGATTATGCATGCATATGAGACATCTCATTCTACAACAAACAATGAAAATTCAATGTTTATGTTTCGTAATTCTTTGTTTTGATGACCAACTATTAAACCCGAATTTGTAATTACCTCGAAAAGTCCTCCCATATTTCCATCATGACTGCTAGACTAGTAATTTTATAGGGAACTTACAGGACATTTGTCGTTGCAAGTGATATCAAAATTTCTTGATTGCTAGAAAAGTCATTTGCTACCATTTGTTGTGAAGAAAAACTTAATTATCGATAAAAGGACAGGTGAAATGAGATCTTCCATCTAAATAAGCGGATGACCTAAAAGGTAGTTGCTCATTAGTTTGAAGGGATATGTTTATGGGGATAATTGCATTGGATAATAAACCTAGAAATCTTCTACCAAAAACAACATAAAATCGGCTAGGGAGCCAAACCAAGTGATCGTTTGCACATCCCACACATCGAGTTTACTATCCAAACCTGGTGCTAATTTAAATGATACGAAAAATTAGTAAAAATTAGTTCTTCGGACGGTAAGCCTAGATAATAATCTTACTTAAACTGATTTTTACAATAGATAAAACAATAATCGTTATTAGCCAATACAAACATATTCACAACTATTTTTACCAGTTGAATAATATGTGAACTAAGTTTTTGTTGATGATAGAAGCATCTTTAATCTATACGGCTTCATGTTAGAATTAAACACCGTATATATGTGGAGTGATACATACCTCGAAGGAAAACATCTCCATATATGCTAATTCATGTTATAATTAAACACCATACTTTTGTGAATCATTATATACATCTAATCACACGATTTTTGTACCATCTGCAGGAATTTCTAGTGTAAAAGCCATACCTTAATGATTTCTCAAAGTCCTCTTGTTTCAACATGGAAAGTTATCCAAACAATCCATAATTTGCCGTTATATATTTTTTTAATCATGATTTTGTGCCATCCGTAGAGGGGGAATCGAACCCACAACTATATTGTTGTAAACCATATATGCTCTACCACTTAAAATTTGTGAAAGTATAGGGGCCATGACCCCAGCCATGGATTAAAATTTCTGGAGTCAAATATAGTCCCCACTTTAAAATTAGCCGTGATTAGGTTGAAATTTAGAGGGTCGAACCTATAAGGAGGATCCAGATGTCTTGCTGGAGTGATCATATTTGGTCGGCCGATCAGTATCCTCACACAAAATTTTAGTCCTCCGATAATGATTGGGACGGTGTTTAGGTAATCGTGTCATAATAAATGGGCCGTGGATTAGAATTTTCTAGAGTTAAATATAGTCCCCACTTAAAATCTAATCGGGATTAAGTTGAAATCTAGAGGGTGGAACCCATAAGGAAGAACCCGATATCTTCTTTGGCATGATCAAATGTGGTCATGGTCACCAAAGATATCCTCACACAAAATTTTATTGTTCGGTAATGATTGGGCGGTGTTAGGTAATTGTGTGATAGTAAGCAGGGCCTACGGACGTACCATGGATAGTAAAAAAAAATATCACAAAATTCTTGAACATAAACAACAACCCTACACATACAGCTATATAAAGCTCAAAATTAGCAAAGCAAAACAAATTTTATCAAGTCACATTAACGGATCCTGAAGTTATTTAAGTGTGTCTTAGACCCTATATGAAAATCCAACTAAGTGCGTCTTAGACCCTATATATGAAAATCCAACATGAGCCTTAAGTGGTGCTCATGAAACCTGCTATACCACCAAATTAATAGACACTTGAATTACAAAAGATGCAACATAAATTGACCACTTTAGTCGTGTATAAGTAAAACACGGATGTTGTCTCCTATTGTAACTTTCTACCATGTTTGTTCCTTTTCCTAATTTATGTAAGCTACTTATTACCTTCTCGCTCCAACAAAACATGGATACTTTAAATGATTACTATGAAACTTTACCATAAACAATTTCAAAATGAGCATTAGAAACCAAAAAGCTAGCAAGTTGTCTCGCTAATTTTACAATTCAGACATTACCACTAATTAAAGCTATGGTTTCAATCAGTGGTACACAAAATATTATACATTAAATAGCAAAATCACCAAACGCTAACCTTTCTCGCATTTCTACAACCTTTGGAATGTCGGCGTTGGGGTAATGCTTGGAAAATCTACATGGCTATGGTTTCGTTAAAATCAGATATACCTTGATAATACTTCACAACAAATCGAGCAAATGGCAACCAATACCAAGCCTGAATTTGAGGAAGCATCAATTGGTTGTTCATCCCCAACTTGATTAGTGAGAACCACGAGAGGACAATCTTCAAAGCAAAGATGATAAATGGCAAGGCTATATTTGAAGTTCCAAGCATCAAGTAGCAGACAATCGCTCTTAGACTTCTTTGGATCTTCGTGGATACTTGTGCCAAATCCTTTTGACTACTACCACATCTTCGCTAAAAATACCCCTCGACTTGTTGTTGATCCGAACCATTGTTGTCTTGTGTGAACGGCGGAGGCGGACAGAATCATAGAATGTGGTTGTCCGGAACTGGAGCCACCATACCTATCATGCAGTGAATTGATCTAGATAATTGAGAAACCAAAACACACACGAAGGTAGTGCGGTTGAGCGTAAGTCACAAAGCAGTGTCTTAAAGTCTCGTAAGTGTTGCAATACACCATATGAATTCTCTACGGGTGTGGGTGAAGAATATTTTCCTTCCGAATAAAATAATTCAAACTCCGTATTATGAATTTTAATGAAATTTAAAGAATAAAAGTATGAAGTCGAGAATTGCAACATAAACAAATTCTTAAGTAGAGCATCCCAATGTTAGTATTAGAAATATAAAAAAGAAAAGTACCTTGAGACTTGAGTCCGACAATACCAAAAATCAGAAGCTCCCAAACGTCAAACGTACATAACAATGGTTGCAAATTTTCCTAAAGCCGGATGAAGAGTATGTATGTCAACAAAATTAAGGGCTTTAGTCACTAAATAATAAAAACAATAAAAAACGATTTGTCGTACATAACAATGGTTGCAAATTTTCCTAAAGGAAATCCTAACTTCCTTCCAAATATTCCTTGTATCACCCTAAAGATCATAAAATAATTTGGAATCTTCAATGTTTGATATGCTTCCACGCACCAAGTAACATAAGTAGTTATCGAACATAAACACCGACCCTTTAATCACACAATCACGGATAAATCACCGCAACAAATACATACACCTCCATATAATCTACTGTATCTGCCGAGATATACCCGAATAAGTTTAGTATAACATTTAATACACCATACACCCAATTATCGAGAAAAAAAAAAAAATAAACAAAATACCTTGCACAGAGCCACTACCGAACTCTTTAAAAATATAATCGTCTGTTTGACCTTTACCACCATCACCAGCAACCTCCTATATCACCTGCAAGTATGCGGCATGCAACATCATAACGTGAGGAACACCTTTGAACTTCAGCACCTTCAGCCACTTCGTATTAGCAGTTTAGCACCATCAGATTGGTTACTGTAATGGTTTGATTTCAAATAGTTTGAATGACAGCTTCAGAACACAGCACCACCACATAATCAAGCACCCAATATTGTATACGCTACATATACTCATCACTCTTTTAATTTTTTGGGTGATGGCCACTAAGTGGCATAGCCTGCAACAGCCGCAACCCCCAATGCCCCAAGAAAATAGAGAACATAGTTAGCAATAGTATCCAAGATAAGGCAACTAAGCTAAACTTATATACCGAGAGTTAGCAATAGTAGCATTAGTATAAGATGCATGATGAGCTACATATAATGACTTGAACACTCGTCCGTGAGATAACTTGGAGGATGAAAATATCAAATATAGATGCTAGATATGAATGGAATTCATTAGATAACTGAATTCTAATGAATTCCGTATGGCCAACAATCAATACAGAGGAAGTGATTAAAACCAAATTCAAGACGGGTTGGCCTTGTAGTAGATATCCACTGCACAATATCTTGCAGCAAATCTTGTCCTGAGAGTACCTTCATCTTTGAAATAAAACTACAGACCAAAGTCTTTGAGAAGAAGGAGCAATAGCAAGAATCAATGCACAAAAGTAAAATACAAAATCAAAACACTACAATTCATACCATCGAAACCAACAATAGGAAGGTATAAACTTGAATCAAAAACAAAAAACAAAAAAACAACAAAATTAAGAATACAATTCTAGGGTTTTCGTATGCATACACCTTCTTCTATTCCAGTGATACTATTTTTCCTCCAACAAAGACAAAGTAAAAACCCAGATCAAACAAATTGTAATTAGGAATTATAATAAAAAGCGAGAATTAAATTCAATCCGTTGTTTGATCAACATATTCGACAGCCTTGAATTTTTAGAAAAATAAGTTGAATTCAATTAAATTACAACTAATATATACGAAAAACATCAACCTAAAATTACAAATATGGAGTTTCTATATGTTTACCTCTTTTCTCGCTTACTCCTCTTCGTCGTGTTTCGATTCAACTTAGCCTCTGAATCAAAATATCGAATACCAAAAACCACAGAAAAGATGACCAAGCCGAGAAGTAGAGATGAATCGCGGAGAAAAAAAAACTTACGAATATACCTGCAGTTACCTTTGCTTAATAAAGAAAACATGGATTTGACGGACAGATCTCATCAAAAAATCCTGATTTACAATGCGCCCATAAGTGCTTGTTCAGTAATTTAAAAAAATCTAATGAAGCTTGAGTCTTGATCATATAGGCTCTTTTCCTTCAAATTTTGCAACAACACGTCCATAGCAAACACAAACATCCGATGGAGCATTAAATCTAATCTAAAAACAACCTTAAACTGGAGAGCATTGAATCCTGATCTGAAAATGTTGAGGAATTGAATTGATTTTCATATATTTTATTTCAAAGATAAGCCTAGATACCTTTTTTTTTTTGACTAAAGATGCAAATATCCTCGCCAATAAAGAAACTTTAAAGAACCTCAAAGAGATAAAATGAGGATCGACCAAGATGTATCTTTTATTGTTTGATCAAATAAAGAAGCAAGAAGAACTGTTCTTTAGGATGTTCATCGGAATAGTTTCTCTACGATTATCGTAATTTTACCTTTTATAATTCCTTTCTTGGGAGATTCTCTTTTCATTAAATGGAAATTTTGTTGTTGTAGGTTGAACATCCGCGATAAATTGAAGGTGGTGCGAAAAAAATTTGACAAAAATAAAAATAAAATAACAAACAACGACCTAAAAAACATAGTTTGACGCTTTTAAACAATAGTACAAAACCCATTGTTTGAAGATAGTGACAAACCTTTTTAACCGCAACGATGCATGGATAAAAAGGTTACTAATACACTACAACAAATTGATTACTCCCACATCAATTCCAACAAAGCTCGAGCATTACTACTACACTACAACAAATTGATTACTCAATCCACATCATTTCCCTTCACTCCCGAGTCCCGATTAATAAAAAGAAAAGAACATGCCCACATCAATTCCCTTCACAAATATTCTCGGATTTGGCTTCTCCGTCGGGCTACCGGTTTTCAATAGAAAATTGGTTCATTAATGCAATTGATGATATTAAAATCAAAGCGAATGAGAAAAAAAAGTATGTAACACTCACCTCAGACATGGTCACTGCATCAATCCAATGATCACAATTCAAAGACCGTAAAACTGATCGTAATGTGGGATTACATAAAGATCATTACCTACAAAACCCAAAATTTAAAAAACACAGGTTATCAACACCAAATTAATTGAAGCCCGAATCAGTATTAACGATGGATAACCTTTCTTGATCACATATAATCAACACCAATTCATAAAATTACAAAATTATAACACATTCAACTACTTAGCAAAAAACTATAACCACATAACTAATAATAGAACCCTAAATTAGAAAAAGAAAGATTACCTGGCAGTGTAAGGATCAGCAAAACCTTGATTTGGGTTCCGGGTCCAGTGTTGTTGTTGTAGGTTGAACGTCTGGCGATAAATCGTAGGTGGTCCAAACAAAGTCGATTAAAAAAATAAAAACACAATTAACAAACAAACAACAATTAACGTAATTTGAATGTCACAATGAACAGATTTCCATTTATAAATGATGTGATTATTTGAAAAGTTGTTCAAATTAATGCATACCCTCATTCAAAACAATCGACGATTGAAACAAGCTGAAACGTTTGATTCACTAAACATTGTGCGGGTATTAAGAAACGTTCCTTACATTGTTGCAAATACTAACGGAAGGGCACCAAAATCAGGAGACCAATGGGTTAGTAGAGGTTCTAACCGAGAGGAGTAGCTTTTACACTTGATCTTGATTATTAAACCGAACACCAAGAACAGAGGAACCCATAAATCAAAATATCATATAAGAAATTGAAAAAATAGTGTTTGATACAACATAGATTTCTATAGATTATCTTCGCCAAGGAAGATTTTGATCTCGCCAAGTTCTGCATCATAACAATCCATACTAAACAAATAAGATTAAAATATATGTAAAATTACAGAAATTATGTATTCTTGTGTTCAAAAATTCTTGAGAGAGAGTGTTTTCAACTATCACTGAGATACCTTGTCTTTTGTTTTTCTATTAAGAAACATACCAAAATCAGAAAACCAATCTATAATGAGTTTAGTTACCATTAGCTTGGCAGCTGAGGACACCAAAGCTTGGTGAACTACAATTCTTCGAGGGCTTCTATCCCACTTGTAAGTACGTCTTCTGTCCGAGCACACAGATAACGAAAAGTAGAATTTGCTTTGCATTTGTGTAAAATTACTTCTCGTTACTACATTATTACACCAGCTCAATGACTCATACTTTGTCATTCGGTACTCGTCCGATTTAGCGTCTTCTTGTAAAAATGACGTAAAATCTGAACAAAATGATCGAGGATAAACTCCCACCAAACTTAAGTCATAACCTACTGAACCCTTACTAAATGTTAGCTTAGGGTTATCCTCAAAACTCTTCTCGTTCGCCCAACGCTACTACTCTATATTTCATTTGTAGCTATCTCCAAAAGCGTCGTTTGCACCATTTGCGCTTGCTGAGCCTGGAGGACATATATGTACAGATGAACATTAAAAATATTGCAGTTCTACATGCAATACATTCTCGACAAATCATTCAACCAAACTACCATTCTCATGCATTAAGCTAAACATAAATCTTCTTTGAATCATCAAAAACACTTGTATGATGCAAAGGTAAATATATGTGTTGATCACATGTTGCATCACACAACCTGTAAGTTTATAGCTTGGAACTACAGTGTTGACGATGTTACTATATAAACTATATAGTGAATCATTGTAAAATAAAAAGAGTGAGTACCGAGATGGAGAAACTTTCCGGAACAATGACATAATTTGATAGGTTAGGCGCCGAAATGAATTTCTTGTTCAAAGCGCAAAAATTCATGTACAAAGTGAAGAGCTGCTTTCTGTTGCTATATTAATACCAGTTGGAGTAGATGTTTCCCTCCTTTTCACATCTTTATATCTTTCACATGTCAAGGACAATGATGTTCAAATTTCAAGTTTAGTGTACATCCATATTGGTTTCTTGATTTTCTTCTTTGAGCAACTCATGTTAATACAAATATGATGCAGATCCAAGTAAAACTATAGTTAGCATCCCTAGCTCCATTTTTAATTGAAGTAAAACTATAGTTAGCATCCCTAGCTCTCGCCTTAATTGAAATTCATGGACCACCACCATCTTGTTTGAAAGCCAGTGTCAATTGGTACCTAATGATTTACACCACACCAAATTCTGGATTTTAACAGAATCGAGCGTTGCATTAAACGGGTTGTAACGGCTCTTGCACTGTTGCAAAAGTGGGTGTTACATTTTTTTGCTAGCGGCAATGGGGCATTCTATTAATTTTGGTTATAGCGGCCCTACGTAATGTATGGCGTTGCTATTGTGCCACGTTATGTGACTCGGGGGCGTTCACGATTTTTTTTTTTGCTATTGTCATGGCCACAGAAGGGGCGTTCGAACTTTTTTAACTTTTGACAAAAAAATTACTGCAGGTCAACATTGACCTAGTCAAAATTGGTCAATATCGACCAATTTTGACCAAAGTCAATATTCTTGTGAGTTATTTTCTCAGAAACAAGCCGAACTTCATACACCTTTGTATTCATCATCCACACTCAAAGAATAGTTTCATAATTCATTCAATTCATAACATTCATCTAATTCATATGTAAAAAGGAAATAGATTTTTCTAAGTACAATTATTTTTTTTTTTTTGCTAAGTATCAAGTTCTTAAGTTAGTTCATAAGAAACTTTGGAAACTTCCTAAGTTCACAAATTCTTCTAACATAAACCACTATAAGTGGATTTTATTTACAAACTTACAAAGATAACATGATCTTATCTTTCTTTCCGACATTATGGAGACGAGTATTAGCATTGTAACCTACATTCTTTTCTTCCAATCGCAAAATCAAAACAGACCTACAGTCAGAAAACCAAGCAATGGAGATTGGATATGTTTTGAAAATAGTAACAAAAATATACAGAAATAGTAACAAAGTTACTATAAGATTTAGAGATGAGCTTACTTTCTTGAACAATGTAAGGTATTTTTCGTTGTCAACAAGAACAGGGACAATCAATCTCATAAGTGCAGAAGATATGGAAGGTATTACATTTTTCAGGTACATAAATGAATATGACAAAATGGGAAAATAACTATACATTTTGTATTAATAATATATACATACTAAGATAAGATATCATAACAATTCGTAGGTTCCAAAACTCTACCTATTGTTGAATCTTGACCAACAGACAATCTTAAGGACTTATTATATGTTTTGCACCATACAAACAATGGAATCTACTACCTTAATGGAGAAGCTCTATAGATTTGCAAATACGTAGTCAAATAATTAAGTGCGGAGCAAACAAGGTAGTCATTTCCCACTAATCATACAAGAAAATCTCTTCTACTAGAAAGAAAATATAGTAGATAATTCGAAGTTACAACCTCCATGACTTTCTTAGTTTCCAGAAAACAAGTAGTAACAAAACATACCACATACTCCAATCCATGTTTCTCCAAAAGAATTTTGTGACTTCTTCACTTTCGAAGCTAAGTGCGGGCCGCCAACATTGGCATATGGGTCCCCAGTTGATGCCCAATCCATCAAGGATTTTCCCACCTGCAAATGTGAAACTAAACTATCAACAATCTACAGCGTATATATAATGACAAAGTAGTTAAGAAAATGTCCCTAACTATTGCTTGTAGTCTAGGTTCCAAGATTAGGAACCGAACTTGGTACTTGGTTGATTCCCTGCACCTTTTTAAACCCTCTTAACGATGCTAGCTTTATTTGATACATCAAATATCTCTCACAACCCTCAGATTACTCAATTGTCCACTAAAAGGCTGAACTTACATTACATCAACAAAAAGTTTATTCCAACTAAGTGTTATCTTGTATAGCTGGATATAAAGAATCGTGAAACACGGATATTAAGTGAACCGGTAGCACCAAAATAAACTACCACTAACCCTCGAGAACATTTCAGCTTCTTATTCAAGGTTCAAAATTAGTAAGAATCATTTGTATACCTCTTTCAATGTACCTACAATAAGGCAGGTCCTGTTAATAGCAGCAGCTCGGTAACTCCATATGAAATCAGATTGGATCTTCCACCTCCGTAAATAGCATAAAAAACACATGAGCAAACATAAATACTCACAAACTTTTATGTTTAAAGATACATACAAGGATATTAAGAGAACAGCAAATCATTTTCACTTGAAGGATATAAAGAGTGGGAATTCTTAGATGGCTAAGATACCTATAATCTAAAGGCTGTTGGACACCCTTACGTACAAACCCGATTTCAGATAATATACTAACTACTTAGACTCATAATGATTCATATCAAACTGAATCCCTACACACATAAATAAACATATTTCATTAGCTTCTTACTAACTCCCCTCTTCTTCTGCAACAACAACAACAAGAACTTTGATAAATAACCAATGAATACACACAAATGGGATATCATGGATCTTGTCAAAATATTTACCAACAACATAGTTGGTGAGACCAACATCAAAGAGCATATCGGGGCAACTCATGTGCCCATACAGCACACATTACCAAATCACCGCAATGGTAGCGGAAATTAAGAAATGAGCAAAATGTCTTTGTTGGTGAAACGAACAACAAAACAAGACTAGGGGTGTTGTACTTGTTTTGTCCTGGTAAATAAGACGGATTACGGGTCCAGAATCGGGCTTTCCCTCGCATTTGTTACAATGATACAATACAATCGATATTATATCTAACCAAAGATATAAGACATTATATTAGAAAATCAAATGAGCATATACCTCTCCTTCGCTTGAATTTAACTTGAAACCTCTTGAAGTAAGCCCTGGATTTCTGTGCTTTGGTGAATGCCTGCACATAACCAAATTAAAGACTAAATTTCATGAACATAAATTTTTTTCTTCTGAACATCTTAAACAATTACATTTTTAAAAAAGCACAGCTGAAACTTATACAACTCTTTTCAATTCAAAACTAAACCTATGGAATAATCTTAGAAACTCATCATAAAACGGATAAAAATCTTCAATTAAAGCATTTCAACAATCAAAACAAATATTAGGAATATCCATTAAGTCATACAAAAGCAGGATTTACATAAAATTAAATAAACAAAACAACCCAATAATCAAACCCTAATATACATATCAATAAGCAAACATCGTTGAACCAGCATCACTGCATTACAAAATCGAATCCTAAAAAATCAACAGATAAAACTCTCAAAACACTTTCATCCAAAAATCAATAGATGAAATCGATCCCCCAAAATCAATAGATAAAATCGAGATAAATAGAAATCAAACCTTTGCATAGTAAGAGATAATTCAAGCAAAACTAAACCCAATAAAACCGCATTTTTATCTCTACTTGAAACCCTAGATCTATGTTTTCAGTCGATTTCTAAATCTTTCTCGAACAATCTCTCAACCCTTTACATACTTGATCAAGATAATCGATTGCTCAAGAAAAATCAGTTGCTAAAGAACTTTCTCTCCATCCTTTAACTTAGCTCTAGGTTTTGGGAGAAGTAATGAAGTTTGGGAGGAGAGGAGAAATGAACAAGAAAAGAAAAGGAATGGTCGATAAGGAAGAGGAAAGACCTAAGTAGGGGGAGGAAAAATCCTCTAGTTCAACCAAATTGGGTGGAAAAAAATATGGCACATGTAAACAGCACACGCGAGAACATGCCTGTACGACCCAAGTGTGACCAAGCGTGTGAGTGGCACGATGCTTGGCTTGGCCTGTTACGAATTTTTTAAAAATTTAGGACTTGACTGTTATGAATTTTTGTAACACCATTTTGTAAATGGGAAATTTGTAACGGCCCATAACACAATTTATTACATTAATCCGGGAATTTGGTGTAGTGTTAAACCACTCTTGCATGCAGTTCAGAGTATAATAAAAATGAAATTCAGAACTCAAATAGTACACCTGTAAAAACTATGTGAAGCTATGAGTGAGATATAAAAATTGGTCAAGTATTCGCTAGAGTAACGGCAGTATCGAGAAAAATAGATCTTCATTTATAAAATTTAATAAAAGTAAGCCACTTGCATTTGAATTTTTCAAATGCATAGATATAGTTTTCTAAAGTAGAAGATAGGGTGGAGGGCAAAAACAATGTTGTGTTAAGCATGCTTCCTCTCACCGATAGAACAACAAATGCACATACATATGAGTCTTTCATAGTTTTAGAATAGAAATTAAATCTTTCTTGGATTTTACACAAAAAAAAGAAAGAAATTTAGAGATACAATTGGCCTTAAAATTTGTATGAACTACAAATATCGTTTATAGAAGAGGTTACATGTACAGTGCATCATTCAGTCTTCGAAGTAATGGCCAAAGTAGGAGATAAGGGATTATACAGAATTGGCTCCATCATGCATGCTCCCTCTGAAAAAACTAAAAATGCAGCACAGTAGTCCAGTGAAATTAATATGATTAAGAACTTATATTATTTTTTAGTGTGAAAAAAGGTAAATTGACTTTTGGTGGGAATGGACATGGTTTACGTCTAAATGGCAAAATTAAGTTTACAGCTAGGTTGTCCCGCTCACCCAATTTGAGTGAAAAATTATTCATATGCTCGATCGTGTTTCCTAACTATGCAAGCTGAATCTGTAGTAGACGCGAACGTCAATGAAAAATTAAGTTCTTGCTCTCCGATGTTTATAAACTTACGATTAATAAATTCGAGAAAAGAGTAATTCCCAAATATTATTACACCAGATCAATGACTCATACTTGTCATCCGCGGTGCACAAATCAAGCGGCGTCTTCTTGTAAGTCCATATATCTTAACATGTAGCAAAGTGGAAACTCGTAGGTCTGCAACCACTAACACACAACCACTCTCCAAGAGATCGAGAATGTAAGTAAACTTGTAAGTATGTTTGGATAAAGGTCTACTTTGGGAGGACATGGAAATTTTAGTCCGACAAATTAAAGACCATGATCTTATGATCCATTGTAACCAACCATTAAATCGATTCATGATTATCCCTTTACTACTCCACCCACTATTGGGTAGGCAGCTATATAGGATTCTAACTACTTTGTAATTCTAACGATAACCAAAACCACTATGTATTTCACAAACATAATTGTACTCGTTATTTTTGTTAAATCCAGGAAAGTATACACATTCTCTTGTAATGTGGATTAGATCTTTGAGGCCATTCTTACCAATTTCAACAATACAAATCAAACCATTGCAAGAAGAAATTATAGAATTCGTCGCATGGAACATCGGTGAGGGTTTTAACGTGAGGATGATTAATCAAATTCTGTAGTGAATTGGGTGATATGTAGCTTTTTGGTTTCTTGATTTAACTAAGTACTTACCATTGAAAGTTGCCAATACCACTGTTGCGATCACGATGATGGTGAGTGTGTTGCAATACCCATGATGAATTCACTCATAGTCTGGCAACTCCTATTCTTTGGCATCCAGATTGGAGTCTACTCCTCTGACTGAATCTTCTTCTTAACACATCACCTGCAGTTCAACATGAGAAAAACAATTCAAGTCACCATAAATATGGCTCGCCAAGATTTTTTTTTATCTTAAATTAGTAGCCTCTCTAGGTGTTCCTAGAGGAGTCTCACATGAATTTATTATACGTGTGTCTACCTTGAAATTTCGGTATCGAGTGCCAGTGTCAAATCAACTGAAGATGAAGATGAAAAGATCAACTGTAACCCACATGAGCATTCCGCTCCCAACTGTACACAATATCAAGAAATCACCGGTACAAACCACGCCAATCGACCAAGCTATGCAAGGTATAAACCGCCGCAACCAACATAAATAAGGGTTTATCACGGATTGATTTCGGTTATTGATACATTGAATTGAAAGCGAAATAAAAAATCATCAAAATATCCATTATTAGGGTTCAAGCTCCATTATTAGAGTTGAGCATCAGTAGAAAAATCAAGAATACAAAGCAACCAACACAAAATCATGCAGAAGATTTTCTAGGGCTTGAATTTTCAGAGAACCAATACACTCAATCAGTTGATTTCGTTACCTTGAATTATTAGCATCACAATCTATTAGCTTCCTCCATACTCTTACTGATGTTGTTTGGCTAAATTACTGAAAATTAGTCACCAACAATTCACTGTACTAAATCGAACAATTTCCTCACTAAATTACCTCCAAAATCAGGATATGTTTGGCTTCATAGAGTTTGAGATTGTGATTGAGGCAAGGTTGAAAAGAAAAGAGGAGAAAAAATTATTGGCTTCATAGAGTTTGAGATCGAGGCAAGGTTGAAAGAAAAGATGAGAAATTGCGGTGATCAAAATTAGGGTTCGTAAAGGTAATTGTAGTGATCAATTGTTGTTGATGGTGGAGATGGATATTGTGGTGGCGGAGTGCAGATTGATTGATTTCGTCATATTGTGTTGGTGGGTACTTTGTTGTTGATGCAAACTGCAAGACGTGAAGATTCAATGTAAGAAGATGAAGAAAGAGATGGTGGTGGTGATCAACCTCGGCGACAGAGTTTCAAATGAATTAAGCATCAATCAAAAACCAAGCAATCACGAAAGAAGAAAACTCTCAGGGCTTGTTATTATGGTAAAGCGTGAGGTGATGCATATACGGTAAAATTCGAGATTAATAAGTGTGGCCCCTATCATTCCCAGCCGTCCAAGTCAAACGAAATCCAGACAATAATGACCGCGAGATGACCCTTTTCGGCCGATCCTGACCATCTAATGACTCTCAAATCTCAGAGCCAAACACCACCTTTTTTTATAACAGTGATACACAATATATTTACAGGGCAAACGTCGAATACATTAACAACCCAAAGATTAAGCCACCGGTCATACCCCAATTTATTTATAACTTATATACAAGACTTTTAGGAAGCACATACCGGAATGGACGACTTTTATTCATAACTTATAATACTAAGACTTTTATTTAGGAAGCACATAATCGCAAGGTCCATTCTTGAAACACATAATGTCTGTCTCATAGTATAGAGATCGACAATCGGATTTGCATGACAGTTAACACCGGATGAATACACTCCTCCATCTAAAGGGGCTGCACCTACTAGCATTGGCATTCAAACGGAAATTGCTCACACCCTGACAATCCGCTTGGTTATACATGTTAGCAGTTTGACCAGTGTAAACAAATTCATAACCATTCCGAAAAACAATGTTTGAGCATCCACACCCATCTAACCTAACACGTCTGCCGGCGCAACCTGGTCCACCATATGCTGTTAACGAACTTGCATTTGCCAATTCACTTACAACAGCCATGAGGACCAAAGCCATGAATAGCACAGAGAGTGAGTTCTTACTAGATGCCATTGCTAAGGGATGAATAATTCAGATTGAAGGTTCTTCCTTTTGAAATAGAAAGCAAAATGAGAATTTTTCTTTTTCTTTCTTTAGGGTTCTTCTTGAAATTGTGAGTTTTGTTCTTAAGTTGGATGCACGTATATATAGTTAAATGCTCAAAGAACACAGCAAGCGGGTCATTACTGGCGGTACCGTGTATGGAAAAAGTCCCTTATTTAACAACCAAAGAAAAAAAAACGTGCATGGATAATATCATTGAGAAGCAATATCAGTAAGTGTAGGTTTATGGTGTTTCCATTGATTATGGATGAGGATATGTGCTTATTTCGATGATTAATTAATTGAAAGTATGATAATAGATAAGACGGAAAAAATTTCCACAAAGTCGGCCAGAAGTTATCAGCCCAGCCAAAAACGAAATAAAAAATAAGAAAGAGGTCTATCGATAATGCTTGCATTCTTTGCGGTGATAACTCAGAATATCCCAAGATCACATTTTAATTCACTGCAAAGTTGCGCGTACTGTTTGGTTCGCACTTACTCCTAACAATGATTAGGCATGGGTTTTTCCTAGCACTATGCATGCTCTAGTTCTATGTTGGCCGAACAACTACATCCCGAGCAGTATTGGGAAGTTGGTTTGGTTTTTAATTCCTGCTGCTATTGTTTGGACGCTATGGAATGAGAGAAACTGTCGTATTTTCAAAAAAAAAGTACGTCTACAAAACAGATGGGAATCTGAGTGATAATGCAAAAGTCTTAATCCTTTCTTGGGCAGCTGCAACCGGAAAACAAGTCCACACGAACTTTCTCATTCTGTTGTTAACTGGGATATTATATTTTATTAAGTTGCTTTCGTTTTTCTTTTCTTTTGCTACTTATCTTTTGCTACCTCTGGTAACCTTTATGTACATTCTCTTATTATCTAATCTATCTTTTCTCTTCCTATCAAAAAAAAATATTTCCTCCGTCCCTAATTAGATGAGCTATATGGTTTTAGTTTTGTCCACAAATAAATGAGTTGTTTCACTAATCAAGGGGATATTTCTAAAACTACCCTTTTAATTGATTATTTTTTCTATAAGAAATATGTATAATTTGATAGTCATGTTTATATTCGTTGCGTAGGTGTTTTAAAATGCTTTTCAACGGTATAAAGTTTATAAAAAACCGTGGTATAGTTTAAGAGATAAATTGTTTCTAAATTTTACTAATTATTGCCTATAAGGGTATAATTGTAAAAAATACTTAAATATACTCCACTTTCCTCCTTGCCTTAAAATTTGTGCAAACTACAAGTAGCTCATTTAATTAGGGACGTATGGAGTATATATATATATCTTCGAATTTTTCTCATGAAAGAGAGTGGTAATTATGCTCATCAATATTTTTGTCTTGTTTGTTTGCGTAACTCCATAGACAGTAAGATTTCTTAACATATACTCCCTCCGTCCCAAATTAATTGAGCTAATTGGTTTTAAATTTTGTCCCACAAATAATTGAGCTATCTCACTAATCAAGGGGGTATTTCTAAAACTACCATTTTAATTGACTATTGTTACTATGAGAAATATGTATAATTTGATATCCATGTTTATATTCGTTACGTGAGTGTTTTAAAATGCTTCTCAACCGTATCAAGTTTATGAAAAACCGTGGTCAAGTTTAAGAAATAAATCATTT
Source organism: Papaver armeniacum (assembly GCA_023531295.1). Classification (NCBI taxonomy): domain Eukaryota; kingdom Viridiplantae; phylum Streptophyta; class Magnoliopsida; order Ranunculales; family Papaveraceae; genus Papaver; species Papaver armeniacum. The sequence continues at coordinate 27,256 of JAJJWW010005983.1, forward strand.
CTAAGTTATACTAGTTATTATACATGAGGGTATAATTGTAAAAAATACTTAAACATACTCCACTTTTCTCTTTGCCTTAATAATTGTGCAAACTACAAATAACTCAATTAATTTGGGACGGAGTGAGTATCATGGAGATTGGTAATTAAGGAAAAAAACCTACGAGACAAAAAAAATCGAATATAAAATGATTGTCACCATGATTATTTTGCATGAATTATCTCCTTTTCTAAAAGATTTAATAGGCATTGTTAACTCCTCAAATTTTTAATGAAATCTTTCTTCCAAATCAAAAAGAAAAATTCCTTGTAAATAATAAAAATTAAGGGTTACACCACATTTACAATAACTCTAACATATAAACAAAGAACGCGCAATTGGGGATAAAAAAAGGAATTGGGGATACAAGAAAAGGACAAAAACTGGATCCAGATATCAATTCGGGGTCACCCCTTATCTAAGTATTTTTAAATCCTAATCTACCCCTCACTAATCAGGTTTAGTGGTTAATAATAATTAGTAAAAATCTTAAGTATTTGTTAAATGATTAGTGTGTATTTGTATTTGGGTGAATGAGATGAGAGTAGAAAGATGGAAAAAATTTTTGAGAGGGAACTTTTTTTGGTGAAAGTGGAGGATGATTGTGAAGAGAGAATTCTTTGCTAAGAGGTTGAAAATTTGATTTTTTTTTTCTTTGAATCCACCATTGTTGCAGCTGAAAAAGCTTGGTGCCGGCATGGTATTCAACCAAAAAACCATGCCGGCATTTGTTGGAAATTTTCATAAATTGTTTGCCACTCGTTACGAGAGGCGTAGCTCTCTCGTTACGATTTTTTCGGTTTTGATCTTGAATGTTGATTTTCTGGTTTTGAGCAGTAAAAAGCATGGTAATCTAGTTTTCGAGCATGCCGGTACATGTTCCGGCATAGTATTTTGCTTAAATTTCTATGCCGGAACATGATGAAAAGTATCCAGGAAACTTCAATTTTTTTTCACTTGACTACCGGCATTGATAGGTTTCTATCGAGCATCTTAGGCACAATTTTCCTAAGCATGGTTCTTCACCAATTCCGGCATGGTCTTCATCACTTAGGCGATGTAAAAAATATTCCGTTTTGAGTTTTTTCCTGGTTTTAATCGGTCCACTTCCAAAGCACAAGTAGTTAATTCTCGAGCATGCGACACCGGTTTCGGCATAGTATTTTGCTTAAATTTCTATCTTAGGCACATGATAAAAAGTATCCAGAAACTTCAATTTTTTTTCACTTGACTACGGCATTGATAGATTTCTATTGAGCATGTCGGTACTTAGTTACTGGCGTTGAATGTTAGTTACCAACCATGCGGCACCGGTTTCCGGCATGGTCTTCATCAATCCGGCATGGTCTTCATCACTTGCTGACATGATCTTCATCACTTCCGAACTAAAAAAAAAAAAATTCGTTTCCAAAGTGAGGAGAGCAGAGAATTTGAAAGAGAGTGGGGAGAGTTTATAATTTGAAAGGGAATGGGGAATATTTGGGTTTCAAAGCTCTAACCCTGAAATTGATTAATAAGAAGTGGAGATGGAAATGGGGGATATGATTTTGTTTTTTGATTTTAAGTTTTTTAATTTTTATTTTGAGGGAAGGGTATTTTAGTATTTTCATACCCAAAAGTCACCCCTTAGCAGACACCATGGGTTGGGAGAAGTAATCAATAACCCCCAATTCCTTTTTATATCCCCAATTTTGCGTTCATAAACAAACCCCCTAATATCCGAGAATTTTGGAGGCTTGGATTTAGGTCATTGCATTTTATCATGTTCAGCTTTCCCCGGTTCATTTTAAGGAACCAACTATGATGGGTGAGATATATATGGTGTACTAATACTACAAAATAAAAATATAAACCAAGTATCAAATATGAAAGATACTACATTTTTGGAGAACAGTAATTCTCTACGGACCGTGTGTGTGAACTACTCCAAAACCGTTCACACACACGTGAATGGGTCGGTTCCCGCTACCCAAAAGAAAACAGGGGTCGCATTTTGTAGGAAAAATATGTGAGTGGGTGGTTTATTCGTGGTTTTTTTTACACGTTCGCAGAGCCGGGCCTGAGGGTGTGCGACCGCACAGCGCCCGACTCTGGCCAGGGCCTTTTATCTCAAAAACAAATGCCCCCTCCCCATAAGTTGATAAAAATATTCTGTCCCAAAAGTATATTAGGCCTATTTTAGTTTTATGTAAGCCCAATAACCATGCCCCATATCGCTCTCTCACACTTTCCTCTTCTAAAACTGACGGACAAACCTTTTCACATTCTCGCTCTTTCCAGTTTCCCCTTCGTCCTAACTAGTCCATTGCTCATCTATACTGTTTCACAAGAACTTACAGAAATCTTCAAATTTACTCATAGAAGAGTTAAGGTATAAATGATACAATTGATAAGCACCTTCAACGTCAGACTAATGAAGATAGGGTACATTGGAAGCAAGTATTGAAGAGAATTATTTCTGTTGTGAATTATTTTGTTTAACTAAATCACAGATGGGAGAATTTGAAGTCACTTACAAAGATACGAACGGTAAATACTAGAAAAACCAGTCGATAATCTCTTTTTGGACCCTTTTATTTTTTGTTGAACTAGACAATATGTATAAAAGCAATGCTTATAACAGTAAAGAACTTGTTATGTTTATGCTGATGCTAGCTATATATATATACATATATATATATATATATATTAATCGTCTTAGTTTCATTTTATCATTGCTATTCGAAATTGTCAGGGAGAAAAAAAAAATTGAACGTAAGAAGGCCCTGCGATTAAGTTCGCACAGGGCCCTAATACACACGGGATCGGCTGCACGTTCGTATAGAATTTTTGTTTGGAGAAACATCAAATATATTGAGAATGCAACATTCATCTTATTTGTAACTCATATAGGATGCTTGTAATGAAACGACCTTACTTTATTTATAACTTACTAGTAAGGCCACATGTGCGATGCACATGCTTGAATTGGATTCTTTTAACAACACCAAATTTGATAATAATGGAAAGAAAAAAATCTTAAAATAAAAATTTAATATCTTTGTTTGTACTCATTACGTAGATAATTTAAAGAGCTTTCCAAATATATTAATTTTGCAAAAATCCGATGTGTATTTTTAAAGATATCTAAGTTTTAATTTTTTTGATCTATTTTTAAAACAATGGCATTCTGTAATTATATAAATATTAACTAAAAGTTTAGTTAGTGGGGGTATTATTGTCATGTAAAAGGCTTCACCAAACAATTACCTCTTTTCTTTATATTAGTATAAGATTAGAAGTTTAGGGAGCACGTAGTGATATAGCTATCATTACGATACATTAGTTGTAAGGCCCATCCTTGAAACACATACATAATGTCTGTCTCATATATAGCAGAGACATCCACAGTTGGATTTTACTTAACACTGGATAAACATACTCCTCCATCCAACGCCGCTGCACTGACGGGCATTGCCGTTGAGAGTAGCAACGCTCCCACCTGAGACAATTTCTGTGTTATACATTCTAGCACTCTGACCAGTGTGAGAAAATGAATAACCACCCATATATAAAAGGTTTGAGCATCCACATCTACTATACGTTCGGGTTTCGCACGCAACCTCCTAAACGATACATAGTTATCGAACTTGCATTTGCCAATTCACTTACTACAGCCATGAGAACGAAAGCCATCAATAGTACAGAGAGTGAGTTCTTACTGGATGCCATTGCTAAGTGAAGGAGCAAAATGAGATTGTTTTTCTTTTTCTTTCTTTTTTGGGTTTCTTGAAACTGTGTGTTTTCCTCTTAAGCTGGATGCCCGTATTTATAGTTAAATGTACAATGAACGGGACAAGAATAATGAGGGAACGTGCTTGGAAAAACTAGTGGATTCATTGAGAACAAAATATCGTGAACGAATATGCTATTTTCATTCAACGATGTCGGCAAGAAATTATCAGCCAAAGCCGTAGACAAAGTGCCCCAGCTTTAATGCAGTAGTTGTGATATTTTTATTTCGACTAGATTCACTGCTGAAATCCAAATATTTCACGAGCATGAATCTCAAAACATATTTCCCTTTGTCCCAGCTTGTCCCTTTATGTTAAGAGTACAATGTATGCATGGTAAAACATTTTGCATGGACCACTGACTTATGAGTACTAGCCAAGCAATGGGGTGTCTTGGGCACATGGGTTATTGCAATTTCTCGTGACCTCACTCAGCTTCGAAAATTTGTTGAATGCCTGCACTAATCTTGCTCGTGCCTAGGGTGTAGCCGCCAGACACACGTGATTTTATCTTGCATATTATCTCTGTGATGCAAGTGACGTTTGCAAGCTCCCCAAACTTACAATCTTGGTTGGTTTCTTTTGTTGCTAATGTCCAATTTACAATAGGTGCATGTATGCCAACATTGCATAGCTCAGTAGGTAATATGAAAACATCGTTATTGCATATGGTTTATTTGTTGATGATGGATGAGGATGTGTCTATATTATTGATTAACTGAAAGGAAGGCCACATATATGATGGCCAAATCTTCAACAAAGTCGGCCAGAAATTATCAGTCAAGCCATGACTAAGTGTCGCTCTAACGAAATAATAGAAGGTCTGATCTCCTTTTCTGTACTCTGTGCTTTCATTTAGGCATGTTATCTCTATAATTTCTAGTCCATGTTTTCAAAGGTAAATTCAACAGTGACCCCTTGAGTAGCTTTTTTTCGATGAATGTTTTCCTCTTGACTGATCAAAAAGAAAAACGGAAACTGGGTCAATTGCCCAAATATTTTTAAAACATGGTTCTAATGGACGAGTAAAAATTAGTATGCGTGAAATAAATACCAAAAAAATAGTAAGAATAAATCTGGATTCATCCTGGTTTAAACTTAAAAAAGAGTGAGGATGGCTGGATGCATCGATGTAAATTAAAAATAAGAAAAAGTAATTTAAAAATGGGTAGGATGAAACCGTTTACATCCTGGCTAGTTTTACATTCTCGGCCATTTAAACAGTATCAAATTTTACATGTATTTTTCACCCAGGAATTGCCATTATTGGGTTAATTGACCAATTTTGTGAAAGAAAAAAAAAAATCAACCGTGACACCAGAGGTCTACATGTACGAAATGTTTATCGATTATCAAGACTGAAGCATGGTTATAGTATTAAATAAAATTATTTTACTAATAAAATATGGGTATTTACAAAAACAGTCCCACTTTCAATGTCCGGTTAACAATTTGGTCCTCTTCATTTACAAAGAAAAAACAATATGGTCTTGGACAAGAAACAGTTTCGGTTATGTCATGTGTCAGGACGTTTGTCGGTCCATAAAGTTACCGGAATACCCCTCAATCATACGGAGTTACCTAATTACCCCTCGATCAAGTGACTTGCACGTGTGCAGATCCGGTAACAAATCTCTAAAAATTGTGGGACGTTGGATCATCGATCAAAGCAAACCCTAATACAAATACGAGAAACACACATCAAGGTCTCATTTTGAACGCCTCTGTTAGGTATCTTCTTCTCGAAGAAGATGAGAAGATGATGGCGAAATGATGAAACAGTATAGATCGAGTTTGCCTCTTGAGAGATTTGTAAAATATCTCAAGCTCTCATCTCTCAGTATACTAAAGTTTTAAAGTGAAATACGAGTTTACTGAGTTCTTCACATCGAGTTGCCTCAACTTCGATAATCGGTGTTAGTTTCCGCCATCAAGATGTTTACAAACATCACAAGGTAAATACCCTTCCTCTATATACTGATTTTGTAGATTTACAACTCGATTAAGAAACCCAAATTTATTTAGATTAGGGTTTTGGGATTTTTTCCGATAAACCCTATATTTGTGCTAGAAATTATGGGGTTCAGAATCTTCTTGTGATTCGATTTGTGATTCAATTTTCCTCATAAACCTAATATTTGAACTTAGGAAATTTTGGTTGGTTATAGTGATTTGTTAAATTAGTGAGATTTTGATATGTTAAGTTACTAAATGGTAATTATTCACTCATTGGGTGTTCAATTTTGTGTAGGAAGTATGTGAAGTACCCAACTAGGAGTTTTAGGGTAGAATGGTTTTGCACTAACAAAGGTGAAGTATTTTGAAAATGTGGATGTTAATTACGGAGGGTTGAAGGCATTTTTGTGAGTTCATGCGGCTTTTGAGTTGGCACCAATTAAGAAGGTGGAGGTAATTTGGATTGGTAATGATAAGCGAGTATATGGTTAATGATTCTCATTGGTATGATATGTGGGATAAGGGTGTTGTTGAGGATGGGTATGTGAACTTATGGTGCAATGTAAGTGACAGGATTGTGCCTCCTAGTGATGGATGTGCTGAGAACTCAGGGATAACTTACAAGAAAGACTCAACACCATCCAAAGTTAGAAGTAGTTCAGTAACATGCATTAACTATGCTAACTCACCGGGTCGGACTTGATCCCGGAGATGTTTGCCACACCTAAGAAGAAGTCTAAATGCACTACATCACCACATTTGGTGGAAGGAGTCCAAGGCTACTCAAGAAATCTGTTGATGCAGTGATAATGATTACTGGCAGTAAGAAGAGGTTATTTGAGAATGTGGATGAGTATGTGAATGTGGATGATGATGATTATGATAATGTGGTATTTAGTGCTGAAACAAGACAAAGCTGAGCTGGAGTATGATAACATTCAACTAGTTAATGATCTTTGAAGATGTACATCATCCAATAGATGATCCTAGAAGTCAGTTTAAATCAAGAAATGGGGATTGGTGTATCTTTGTGAATTTGTGAACAATTACTTTAAGGACCACCAATGGGTTGACACTTTACATCACAACATTATATGAATGCGGTCAATGAAGTACAAGCAAGTGGTGTGGAGCGGGAAGGTGAGAAGGAAGATCCTAAAGGAAAAGCAATTGTTCCTTATGATCTCGAAGGTAATGGGATTACAATAGTGATGATCTGATTCAAGCTTTGAATCGATGGTGAAGGTAATTATCTAACTTAAATGCAGGTCCTTATGTGTATGGCTTAAGCAATTTTCTATGACTTTAATAATTATACATTTTGTGAGTGTATAAAGGCCGATAACACAATTCCTTATGTGTATGTAGGTGGGGAAGTCCAAGGACCCATTGAGTGTGGTAATGAGCCAACCCACCAGAAACAACATCCATGGTACAATCGGTTTGAGCAAGTGTATGGAGAAGATGTTTATGCGAGGATGGCAATGGAGAGTTGTTTCGATCTTGATGGGAATACATTGCTCGGGGTTGATGTTGACACAATGTTTGTGGGAATGCGGTTTATGGAAAAAGGCTGAGTTCAAGAAGCACCTAAGGGGGTTATGCCATTAAGAGGGATTCAGTACAAGCTTAAGCCCAATGACAATGAAAGGATAAAAAGTTATATGCAAAGTTCAACAAATCTCAAGGATGCGAGTTCTTTATCCTGGGCAAGTGTTACAGGTGGTGAACCAACTTTTCTTTGTGAGGAGATTCAACTTAAATCATACATGTTCTACTCAGCGAAGACCAGAAATAGAGCAGCTAATGCGGAATTTGTTCTTTGAGTATTTGTATGACAAGATAAAGAATGGAGATGCGGTACCACCGCACATGCACTCAAAGATCAATTCTTTACTACTCATAATACCAATGTTCCATATCATGTTGCTTGGAGAGCAAGAACTATGACTTTAGAAAGACTCAATGGTAGTTATGATGAATCTTATAACTTCGGTGCCTGACCTTTTGTGATATGGTAGAAGCAACTAATCCTGGTTCTGTTACAAATTACACTTTTGGAAGGTAAGTTTCCATCTAACTTTACTAAGTTATTATGTATAACAACATAAACTCATATGTTGACTTATGTTTATGATTGTATGTTTTGTTACGGTGAGGACAAGCTGTTTTGAGTCCATGATGATTGCATTTGCGGCACCAATTCAAGGATGGAAGGATGGTGGTAGACCATTCATTGGGTTTGATGCCTTCCACTTGAATGGAAAACATGGTGGATGTCTAATGTCACTCTCACTTGCTTTAGATGGATGAGAATGGGATAGTGACTTTAGCCATAAAGGTGGTAAGAAATGAATGTGGGGAAAATTGGCACTTATTCATGAAAGAGTTGAAGCCACTAATTGAAGACCATCCCTATTTGGGAAGCTAACCTTTATCTCGAAGGCAGACAAAAAAAGGTCTCCAAGAGTCATTGGATGAGGTTTACCCAGAACATTTCAAAGATACGCCTTCGGTAAGTCTTACAATATCCTTCAAATCTTGTTGTTCTTTAAACACTTATGTTTAAGATGTTCAAGAACTAGTTTGGCATTGTTGCCATGGTGCGCAGTGTGCGGCTTGATTTGGCATTGTTGCCATGGTGCCGTGTGCGCCCTGGTTTGGCATTGTTTAGTGGTGCGCAGTGTGCGGCTTGATTTGGCATTGTTGCCATGGTGCGATGATGCGGCTTGGTTTTGGAATTAGGGTTACGTGTCGAAAACCTAATCGGTATTTTGAAAAAAATACCCTATTAATTATTTACACCTGAGTTAAATGCTCTTAGTTAATGTGTTGCGGGTAACACTAGGTCATGGGGTTTTACGATTTTACCCCTTGTTTAAAAACCACCATCAACAGCTGTATAAATAGGGGAGAGCAGAAATCAGGAAGGGGGCATCCAATGGAGGTCAATGGGGGAGAGGGGGCAGCCAATGGAGGTCAATGGGGGAGAGGAGAGAAAGAACATATTTTGTAATAGAAAAATCAATAAAACATTTCTCCCCAAGGGGATTCACTCGTGGACGTAGGCAAGCCATGCCGAACCATGTAAAACTGCGTTCATCTTTGTCTCTTTATTTGCTTTCCAATCCGTCTCAAAACCCCGATACTCACCAAAACTATCCATTCATCGTGTTTCGTGCCCAAAAGTAAGTGCAGGTGCAAACACGCTGTTAAGTGTTATTGAAACTTGCACTTTCCAAATCAGCAAAGTGCATTAAAAAATGGCTCAATATATAGAGTGCAATCTCTTACAAATGCTTAGAGTTGTACAAACACTAATCCATCCCACTGTCTAGTTCCAAAGCTTTTATTGATTATGGACTAATCATATTTACAACGTAGCATGCTAGCTAAATTATCCAAGTTTGAAGCTCAATCAACCCCATGCGTACTCTACTTACTTTTCCTTTTTTGTTTAAAAGAGAAGTTTATGTTAAAAAGAGAAAATAGTTACACAGACCAAAAATAGAGCTAAAAAACTTGAATCACACCTCCAAACAGCTATGATTTGCTTAATTAAAATAATGAATTTAGCAACAAACCTATTACGCCCTCCAAACACGGGGTTATTACTTTTTTTTTTCCGTATCAACAAAAAAACAACAAGATGAATATAACTCAACAAAAGACAATTCTGTAAAACTAGCAAACCGACTACCTTAATAAAGGGTCGCGGCCGATAATACATCCCAATGAATATAACCCGGTTATACTTTTATGTGATAAATCGTACAACCTGCTATTTGCTCACGCTACTTCCTAAATTACAAATGATCTTGGAAACGAATTGGAGAAAGGAAGAATAATTATTTTGTTCTGCTAAGCTTCATTGTCTTTTTTAGGGCGGCTAACCGAGAAATCATCACTACCTTGATCCAAAATTAACATTCCTCATAAGTAGTCAACCATGACCCATGGGTGCGGTCAATAATATGTATGTCTAGAGCCTCAGGTCATTGCATGGTCAAGTTTTCCTAACTATGTCAATATAAATGCAACATGAAAACCGAGTAACCAGATTACATTTGACGGGAATTATAGTGAAAAAAATATAGTTAAAAATGTTGAAACAAAATTAGAAAATAAAAATAAACTATAATTCTTAACCCAGCATGAATTATAAAAGATAAATTTGTTATAGGACAAGCATTAAGAAAAAAACAGTCTGCAATAACAACAACCCAAAGATTATCGTTATGGCACGGGTCATACCCCGATTTATTTAACTTACATAAGACTTTTATTTAAGAAACATGTAATGATATAGTTATCATCACCACACATAAGTATACTTGCAACGCCCACACATAGATAATGTCTGTCTCATAGTAGAGACATCCAGCCCAAGTTGAAAACTTAACATTGGATGTTAATACTCCTCCATCCAACAGGGCTGCACATACGAGCATTACCGGTGAGAGTAAAAACGCCCCCACCAAGACAATTTCCTGTGTTGTACATTCTAGCAGTTTGACCAGTGTAAGAGAATGAGTAACCACCCATATACAAAAGGTTTGTGCATCCACAATTACTATAGGTTTGACTTTCACCACCGCAACCTCCTAAACGATACATAGTTATGGAACTTGCATTTGCCAATTCACTTACTACAGCCATGAGGACAAAAGCCATCAATAGCACAGAGAGCAAGTTCTTAGTGGATGCCATTGCTAAGTGAAGGAGCTTATGGACTGGCTTTTGAAAATAGAAAGCAAAATGAGAAATTATTAGGTTTCTTGAAATTGTGTGTTCCCTTCTGAAATTGGATGCACGTATTTATAGTAAAATGTTGAAAGAACGATACAAGAGTGACAGAACGTGCATGTAAAAAAAACTAGTGGATAATATCATTCAGAAGAAGATATCTTCATTGATGGAAAAAACTTCAACAATTTTATTTGTTTTTTTTTTTTAAAAAAAAAGAAGACTTCAACAAAGTCGGGCAGAAATTATAGCCAAGCCAATGACAAGTGGCTCAGGTTTAATGCGGTAATTGAAGGTCTGATGTTCCACCCAAGAACACGACAGACAAACATAAAAAACAGGTTTATCGACCAAGGAGAGTCTAAGGTCAGCTCAAATCCTAGTTTAAGGAGATTCTTACAAATTAGTTCCACATTTACATTATACGTGGGACATGATTAAGAAAGTCACGAACTATTGCAAATTTACAGTAGAATAACACTTCTGAAAGTGGGCATCAAAAAATTCAGGAGGGCCTTGCAGAGTTGCATTGCTGGTGAAATTTGAAACCTCAACCTTTAGTGTATAGGGAATAGGATGGAGGAGTTAATCTCTAGACTGCCTTTCCGTTGGCGATATTTAATGTAAATCTAGAACAAACTTTATACTGTGCTCCGCTTAATTATTTTGTAAACACCCAAATGATTTTAGATTTCTTCTTTTATTATAGTAGTTCATTCACTAAACCACTTGTTATAGTTCATTTAAATGTAAAGAATTTTACTATGAATCGTACATTCAAACTAGATTTAATAAGAATTTGGTTTTATGTTCTAGTACATATCATCCGAATTTTCTCATTATTATATTTTTGTTTTTCCTAGTTAGTAATAGGGAAAATTGGGAATATGTCCCGTTTTCACTAATTCGTTTGGGAATCTATCCCATAACGGAAAATATTAAGGAATCTATCCCGGAGAGAGAAGAAAAACGTTAAATGGTTAGTATCCCACATGTGTGGGTTTACACGCGTGTTAGAGTGACGTTTTTACCCTCATAAACCATGACACTTTAATTCTCTTCTCTGTAGAGAAAGAAACAGACAACAGAAACTTAAGGGAAGGGGAATATCATTGACAGAGAGAAATCAAGAAACCAAGAAAAAGGAAGAGGTAGATCGAGTGAGTTAATGTATTTTTGGAGATGATTACGTAGTATTGGAGGGAGAAGAACTCGCGAATATCTGTTTGGTTCGGTTTTTTTCATCAGCAAAGTTGCGACAGCTTCTCAAATCAACATCATGGTCATTCAAAACGGGTAAGTTCTTCCAACCCCAGTTTTATTTTTGTCTTATCTGACATCTAATTTATTTAATTTTCGTTTAATATTTTTGTTTACACTTGTGTTGATCACCACTGAAAGAGAATGAACTGTAGAGAGAGACAAGAGTATAAGCTAAAGAGTTGTTTTGGTGGAGACCTGATCTGAAAAATTTGGGCATGTATATGTTTGGAGTTGAGAGAGTGATGAACATGTTCTGTAGGGATGCAACACTATCTACTTTGTTCTTTTAACCAAGGCACTATCTACTTTGTTGTTACATGATCTTTGTTGTAATTTTTTTGGTTTATATGAACATGTGGACTTCGATTTCTCTGTGCCTCTGTTTTCCCCTTTAAGTTTCTCTGTCTCTCTATTTTTCGATCATCTATTCCCCATACAAATGGTAAGGGTAAAAAGGGAAATTGTGCACACATGTAACACTGCACATGTGGGATACTAACCATTTAACGGCTTTCTTATCTCTCCGGGATAGATTCCTTAATATTTTCCGTTATAGGATAGATCCCCAAACGAATTAGTGAAAATGGGACGTATTCCCAATTTTCCCTTAGTAATAAGAAAAAATTTGGTTTTATGTTCTACTATGTTTTCGGGGAATTTTTTTGCGACCATACAAAAAAGGCCCTGTGACTAAGTTTGCACAGGGACCTTTTGGAATCCCAGTCGGCTCCTATACAACTTCTACCATATTTCATTATGTTGCTAACCTGATGGCCAAGGGTATGCATGTGATGTTTGCGTATATAAATGTGGGAACTGAACATGCATTGTACTATGAGTAAACAAAAATTAACAGTTATATCCAGGTAAGTGAGTCCTAGTACAGTTCTAAAGAAGAAGACTAGTGTGTTGTGGACATAACAAACATGGGTCGCGACCGTTCATCTTCTCAGTAGCACTGCCTCGTACACCTGATTAGCAAAAATACTAATCCAAGTATTCAACTATCTTTATTTCCTAACTTTGAATATGATGGCGTTTCTAACAGAGATGTTTAATTAGAATACAATTGAACTGTCCAGTTCTGTACATTACGTTTTTGAAACGGCACAATATAAATATCAATACATGAACCATCGAGAATACCGTCATCATGGGCCTTGCATTTCCAGGATTAGCACATGATGCTTTTGGGTCCAACTTATATCAGAGAGCGAGAGCGATTTTCGTTGGCTTATTGAGAAAAGAATATGCTTCTTTTCATTGTTCGAAAGGACGACTGTAGATAAGATGGCATAAACCAGTGGATAATATCACCGAGAAGAGGATATGCTTTGTTTTTTCGGTTGATTAATCGAAAGGATGCTTCAACAAAGTCTGTGTACTCCTAAATTAATGACCTGTGTTAGACCCGATAAAAAAATTGGATACTAAAAAAAAACAGCACTCTTCAAATAACACATCCTCTTATTTTTTGTTAATCCAATTTATTTTAGTAAGTAAATAAAGATTGAATTTTTATTTTGGGAACATTATCTAAATACCACTACTATGAGGCCCCTTGAAATATACCCTTATCAACTTTACAAATACCCCTAAATCTAATACATTACTAAAATACCCTCTTTTATATAGTGAATATACAAAACCACCACCGCCACTATTCAAAAAAAAATAAAAACATAAATAAAAATATTTCTAATGCCCACACCAGTGTCCACCACCAACCACCACCACCACTGTCCACCGCCTACCACCACCACCGACCACCACCACCACCACAGACCACCACCACCACCGACGACCACCACAACTAACCACCACCACCGACCACCACCACCACCGACCACCACCACCACCGACCACCACCACTGTCCACCACCACCACCAACCATCGTCGCCGCTAACAAACACCACCACTGTCCACTACCACCGCCGCCGCCAACAACCGACACCCACCAGTCAGTTGTGCTACCATTGCACCACAGGTTCACCACACCAACAGTGTTCAACCAACAATTCAAACAACCACCATACAACACCACACCCTCCATCTCTGCTACTGCAACTCTACCTATAACGGCTTCATGACCACAACCGATACATGCACACTTGCAACATGAGCCAATAGCTGCCGGTCACTTCCATGCCCCTACTCAAACACCATCAAGACACAAGCTAAAAGTAACAACTTAACATTGTTCTTTCAATGCTGGATTCATATTGAGTTCGTTCTCAACTTCCTAAGCATTCATCTACTCTCTTGACTTTAAAGCATGAGCACCGGCAAAGACAACCATTATCAAGCAACTCAACACAACATTGTGTTACCATTGCACCACAAATTCACCACAAATACTCTAAGATATATGTATAAGATAATTTAGGATGAATAAATGGACTCAAAAACATAACCAAGTTGCCTCCGAACTGGAATCAACTAGCTCAAGTTGCCTCCAACGGAATCAACTACCTCAGTTGCCTCCAAAAGTGAAAGCAACTAGTTCAAGTTGTCTCCACATATGGAAGCAACTAACTCAAGTTGCCTCAAATCGGAATCAAATTGTCCCCAAAATCTAGCTCAACAAACCTGCAATATCATCTTCTCATCCTCTTAACATCAACATAACCAATGCAAGGCTATCAACCACATCTCCTAATCTGCAGCTTAACAGTAACCTCAACAAACCCATCGCAGCACGCATTCCATCATTGAACCAAACACTCATCACTATAATCACTTTCTTCTGACACTTCATTCCACATTCCATTCTCTCAAATCATACTACGCAAGATAACCCTGCACACCCATTAAAAGCATCACATGTAATAAATGCAACAAGGTTGCCTCGAGCTATTGTCGTTGCATTTCATTTCGACTCCAGCCGCCCAACAACTTGAAGCACAAATACAAACTCCTCATAAAGCACCATTCTCTGCCATTGCCTTTCTCAAATCCACCAACTATTCTTTCTCCATCCACCGAAGTTGAACACATCTGCTCATTTATAGATGCACCTTCAAGGTAACACATCTTCATCTCAACTCTAACACATCGAATTATCCTCCTTTCTTGTTCAACCTTACCAGCTGCACCGTCTCCGCTTCTTTGTTGACTGCAACATCTCTGTACAACAGAAAAGTTGTCTTCAACAATAAAGGCAAGTTGTCTTCAACAATAAAGGCAACTAGCACAAAGTTGTCTTCAAAAGTGAAAGCAACTAACTAAGTTGTCTCCATACATGGAGGCAACACTGCACAAGTTGTCTCTAAAAAAAAAAAAAAATTATACAAAAATAAGTGAACCTAGTGTGAATCGAAAACACATCTTCGACATATTGTCGGTTGTGCTACCATTGCACTGTGGTTATGCCACACCAACAGTGTTCAACCAACAATTCAAACAACCACCATACAACACCACACCCTCCATCTCTGCTACCGCAACTCTACCTATAATGACTTCATGACCACAACCGCCATGCTCACTTGCAACATGAGCCAATAGTTGCAAATCACTTCCATGCCCCTACTCAAACACCGTCGGCCAACACACAAGCGGTAACAACTTCTTTTACTCGCTTTCCAATGCTTGGATTCATATTGAGTTCGTTCTCAACTTCTAAGCATTCATCTACTCTCTTGACTTTAAAGCATGAGCACCAGCGAAGCACAACCATTATCAAGCAACTCAACACAACATTGTGTTACCATTGCACCACAAATTCACCACAAATACTCTAAGATATATGTATAAGATAATTTCAGATGAATAAATGGACTCAAAAACATAACCAAGTTGCCTCAAGTGGAATCAACTAGCTCAAGTTGCCTCCAACTGAATCAACTACCTCAAGTTGCCTCCATAAGTGAAAGCAACTAGTTCAAGTTGTCTCCACATATGGAAGCAACTAACTCAAGTTGCCTCAAATCTGGAATCAAATTGTCCCCAAAATCTAGCTCAACAAACCTGCAATATCATCTTCTCATCCTCTTAACATCAACATCACCAATGCAAGGCTATCAACCACATCTCCTAACTGTAGTAGTTGCGTAACCTCAACAAACCCATCGATAGCACGCATTCCATCATTGAACCAAACACTCATCACTATAATCACTTTCATCACAAAGACGCCATTCCACATTCCATTCTCTCAAATCATCTTTGCAAGATAACCCGCACACCCATTAAAAGCATCATCAGAACAGCTGCAACATGAGTTGCCTTGAGCTATTGTCGTTGCATTTCATTTCGGCTCAACCCGGCCAACAACTTGAAGCACAAATACAAACTCCTCATAAAGCACCATTCTCTGCCCGGTGCCTTTCTCAAATCCACCAACTATTCTTTCTCCATCCTTTGAAGTTGAACACATCTGCTCATTTATAGATGCACCTCAAGCTAACACATCTTCTCATCTCAACTCTAACACATCAGAATTATCCTCCTTTCTTGTTCTGAACCTTACCCAAATTTACCGACCGTCTCCCGCTTCTTTGTTGATCGCAACATCTCAGCCTGCAAGGAAAAGTTGTCTTCAACAATAAAGGCAAGTTGTCTTCAACAATAAAGGCAAGTTGTCTTCAACAATAAAGGCAACTAGCACAAAGTTGTCTTCAAAAAGTGAAAGCAACTAGCCTAAGTTGTCTCCATACATGGAGGCAACTTGCACAAGTTGTCTCTAAAAAAAAAAAAAAATTATACAAAAATAAGTGAACCTAGTGTGAATCGAACACACATCTTCGACATATTGTCGGTTTCTGCTACCATTGCACCACAGGTTCGCCACACCAACGGTGTTGAACCAACAATTCAAACAACCACCATACAACACCACACCCTCCATCTCTTTCTAGAATGCAACTCTACTACTCATGACTTCATGACCCACAACCGTCTATGCACACTTGCAACATGGGCCAATAGCTGCAGTCACTTCCATGCCCCTACTCAAACACCATCAGCAACACACAAGCAGTAACAACTTCTTGTTCTGCTTTCAATGCTTGGATTCATATTGAGTTCGTTCTCAACTTCCTAAGCATTCATCTACTCTCTTGACTTTAAAGCATGAGCACCAGAAGCACAACCATTATCAACAACTCAACACAACATTGTGTTACCATTGCACACAAATTCACCACAAATACTCTAAGATATATGTATAAGATAATTTGAGATGAATAAATGGACTAAAAACATAACCAAGTTGCCTCCGAACGGAATCAACTAGCTCAAGTTGCCTCCAATCTGGAATCAACTACCTCAAGTTGCCTCCAAAAGTGAAAGCAACTAGTTCAAGTTGTCTCCACATATGGAAGCAACTAACTCAAGTTGCCTCAAATCTGGAATCAAATTGTCCCCAAAATCTAGCTCAACAAACCTGCAATATCATCTTCTCATCCTCTTAACATCAACATAACCAATGCAAGGCTATCAACCACATCTCCTAACTGCAGTTGCACTGTAACCTCAACAAACCCATCAGTAGCACGCATTCCATTATTGAACCAAACACTCATCACTATAATCACTTTCTGTCACAGCACTTCATTCCACATTCCATTCTCTCAAATCATCTTTGCAAGATAACCTCGCACACCCATTAAAAGCATCATCATCAGAGGCTGCAACAAGGTTGCCTCGAGCTATTGTCGTTGCATTTCATTTCGGCTCCGGCCAAAGAAACAACTTGAAGCACAAATACAAACTCCTCATAAAGCACCATTCTCTGCAGCTGCCTTTCTCAAATCCACCAACTATTCTTTCTCCATCCACTGAAGTTGAACACATCTGCTCATTTATAGATGCACCTTCAAGCTAACACATCTTCTCATCTCAACTCTAACACATCAGAATTATCCTCCTTTCTTGTTCTGAACCTTACCAGCTGCACCGTCTCCGCTTCTTTGTTGACTGCAACATCTCTGTACAACAGAAAAGTTGTCTTCAACAATAAAGGCAAGTTGTCTTCAACAATAAAGGCAAGTTGTCTTCAACAATAAAGGCAACTAGCACAAAGTTGTCTTCAAAAAGTGAAAGCAACTAGCCTAAGTTGTCTCCATACATGGAGGCAACTTGCACAAGTTGTCTCTAAAAAAAAAAAAATTATACAAAAATAAGTGAACCTAGTGTGAATCGAACACACATCTTCTGACATATTGTCAGTTGTGCTACCATTGCACCACAGGTTCGCCACACCAACAGTGTTCAACCAACAATTCAAACAACCACCATACAACACCACACCCTCCATCTCTCGCTCTTTACTGCAACTACTACTATAACTTGACTTCATGACCACAACCGTCATGCACACTTGCAACATGAGCCAATAAGCTATGATCACTTCCATGCCCCTACTCAAACACCATCGACAACACACAAGCGGTAACAACTTCTTGTTGCGCTCCAATGCTTGATTCATATTGAGTTCGTTCTCAACTTCCTAAGCATTCATCTACTCTCTTGACTTTAAAGCATGAGCACCAGCAGCACAACCATTATCAGCAACTCAACACAACATTGTGTTACCATTGCACCACAAATTCACCACAAATACTCTAAGATATATGTATAAGATAATTTCAGATGAATAAATGGACTCAAAAACATAACCAAGTTGCCTCCGAACTGGAATCAACTAGCTCAAGTTGCCTCCAATCTGGAATCAACTACCTCAAGTTGCCTCCAAAAGTGAAAGCAACTAGTTCAAGTTGTCTCCACATATGGAAGCAACTAACTCAAGTTGCCTCAAATCTGGAATCAAATTGTCCCCAAAATCTAGCTCAACAAACCTGCAATATCATCTTCTCATCCTCTTAACATCAACATAACCAATGCAAGGCTATCAACCACATCTCCTAACTGCAGTTGCACTGTAACCTCAACAAACCCATCAGTAGCACGCATTCCATCATTGAACCAAACACTCATCACTATAATCACTTTCTGTCACAGCACTTCATTCCACATTCCATTCTCTCAAATCTGTACTGCAAGATAACCCTGCACACCCATTAAAAGCATCACTGTAACAGCTGCAACAAGGTTGCCTCGAGCTATTGTCGTTGCATTTCATTTCAGCTCCAGCCAGCAACAACTTGAAGCACAAATACAAACTCCTCATAAAGCACCATTCTCTGCAGCTGCCTTTCTCAAATCCACCAACTATTCTTTCTCCATCCACTGAAGTTGAACACATCTGCTCATTTATAGATGCACCTTCAAGCTAACACATCTTCTCATCTCAACTCTAACACATCAGAATTATCCTCCTTTCTTGTTCTGAACCTTACCAGCTGCACCGTCTCCGCTTCTTTGTTGACTGCAACATCTCTGTACAACAGAAAAGTTGTCTTCAACAATAAAGGCAAGTTGTCTTCAACAATAAAGGCAAGTTGTCTTCAACAATAAAGGCAACTAGCACAAAGTTGTCTTCAAAAAGTGAAAGCAACTAGCCTAAGTTGTCTCCATACATGGAGGCAACTTGCCACAAAGTTGTCTCTAAAAAAAAAAATTATACAAAAATAAGTGAACCTAGTGTGAATCGAACACACATCTTCGACATATTGTCAGTTGTGCTACCATTGCACCACAGGTTCGCCACACCAACGAGTGTTCAACCAACAATTCAAACAACCACCATACAACACCACACCCTCCATCTCTGCGCTCACGCAACTCTACCTATAACGGCTTCATGACCACAAACAAGTACATGCACACTTGCAACATGAGCCAATAGTGCAGTCACTTCCATGCCCCCTACTCAAACACCATCAGCAACACACAAGCGTTAACAACTTCTTGTTCTGCTTTCAATGCTTGGATTCATATTGAGTTCGTTCTCAACTTCCTAAGCATTCATCTACTCTCTTGACTTTAAAGCATGAGCACCAGCAAGACACAACCATTATCGGCAACTCAACACAACATTGTGTTACCATTTGCACCACAAATTCACCACAAATACTCTAAGATATATGTATAAGATAATTTCAGATGAATAAATGGACTCAAAAACATAACCAAGTTGCCTCCGAACTGGAATCAACTAGCTCAAGTTGCCTCCAATCTGGAATCAACTACCTCAAGTTGCCTCCAAAAGTGAAAGCAACTAGTTCAAGTTGTCTCCACATATGGAAGCAACTAACTCAAGTTGCCTCAAATCTGGAATCAAATTGTCCCCAAAATCTAGCTCAACAAACCTGCAATATCATCTTCTCATCCTCTTAACATCAACATAACCAATGCAAGGCTATCAACCACATCTCCTAACCTTAGTTGCATCAGAACCTCAACAAACCCATCAGTAGCACGCATTCCATCATTAACCAAACACTCATCACTATAATCACTTTCTGTCACAGCAATTCATTCCACATTCTATTCTCTCAAATCTGTACTGCAAGATAACCCTGCACACCCATTAAAAGCACTGTAACAGCTGCAACAAGGTTGCCTCGAGCTATTATCGTTGCATTTCATTTCAGCTCCAGCCAGCAACAACTTGAAGCACAAATACAAACTCCTCATAAAGCACCATTCTCTGCAGCTGCCTTTCTCAAATCCACCAACTATTCTTTCTCCATCCACTGAAGTTGAACACATCTGCTCATTTATAGATGCACCTTCAAGCTAACACATCTTCTCATCTCAACTCTAACACATCGAATTATCCTCCTTTCTTGTTCAACCTTACCGGTTTGCACTCTCCGCTTCGCTTGTTGACTGAAACATCTCTGTACAATGAAAAGTTGTCTTCAACAATAAAGGCAAGTTGTCTTCAACAATAAAGGCAAGTTGTCTTCAACAATAAAGGCAACTAGCACAAAGTTGTCTTCAAAAGTGAAAGCAACTCAGCCTAAGTTGTCTCCATACATGGAGGCAACTTGCACAAGTTGTCTCAAAAAAAAAAAAATTATACAAAAATAAGTGAACCTAGTGTGAATCGAACACACATCTTCGACATATTGTCGGTTGTGCTACCATTGCACCACGGGTTCGCCACACCAACAAGGTGTTCAACCAACAATTCAAACAACCACCATACAACACCACACCCTCCATCTCTCGCTCACGCAACTCTACTATAACAGCTTCATGACCACAACCGTCTATGCACACTTGCAACATGAGCCAATAGCTGCAGTCACTTCCATGCCCCTACTCAAACACCATCAGCAACACACAAGCAGTAACAACTTCTTGTTCTGCTTTCAATGCTTGGATTCATATTGAGTTCGTTCTCAACTTCCTAAGCATTCATCTACTCTCTTGACTTTAAAGCATGAGCACCAGCAGCACAACCATTATCAGCAACTCAACACAACATTGTGTTACCATTGCACCACAAATTCACCACAAATACTCTAAGATATATGTATAAGATAATTTCAGATGAATAAATGGACTCAAAAACATAACCAAGTTGCCTCCGAACTGGACTCAACTAGCTCAAGTTGCCTCCAATCTGGAATCAACTACCTCAAGTTGCCTCCAAAAGTGAAAGAAACTAGTTCAAGTTGTCTCCAAATATGGAAGCAACTAACTCAAGTTGCCTCAAATCTGGAATCAAATTGTCCCCAAAATCTAGCTCAACAAACCTGCAATATCATCTTCTCATCCTCTTAACATCAACATCACCAATGCAAGGCTATCAACCACATCTCCTAATTGCAGTTGCACTGTAACCTCAACAAACCCATCAGTAGCACGCATTCCATCATTGAACCAAACACTCATCACTATAATCATTTTCACTGACACTTCATTCCACATTCCATTCTCTCAAATCATCTTTGCCAAGATAACCCTTCACACCCATTAAAAGCATCATCAGTATGTAACTGCAACAACGTTGCCTCGAGCTATTGTCGTTGCATTTCATTTTCGACTCCACCAAACCCAACAACTTGAAGCACAAATACAAACTCCTCATAAAGCACCATTCTCCTTGTTTTGCCTTTCTCAAATCCACCAACTATTCTTTCTCCATCCACTGAAGTTGAACACATCTGCTCATTTATAGATGCACCATCAAGCTAACACATCTTCTCATCTCAACTCTAACACATCAGAATTATCCTCCTTTCTTGTTCTGAACCTTACCAGCTGCACCGTCTCCGCTTCTTTGTTGACTGCAACATCTCTCAGACAACACACACAAAGACCTGCAATTGTAATTGCAAACAAGACGACCACCTAAGCGAGTTGCACTTGAACACACTGCATTCCCTTGAGCATTAGCAAAAGAACTGACAAGACACCTCCTACATCATCTTAGCGCAAAGCGCAATCAACCATTACAACCACCACTACCCTAGTCACCCGCAATTGCTTCATAACCAGCTCAAGCCTTCTCAAAAATACTACCGGACTCATCTCCGGCTGCACTCAGATTATAAAGAACACATCACATCCATGTGCCTTCACTTAAAGCATCACTTGTCTCATTTCAAATTAAAGCTTCTTTGATTCTTCTTTGTCAAGAATTGAATCTACAATAAACCCATTCAGCCATAATGAGCAAAAGCAGCAACAACATATTACTTCCATTCAGTTTCCATTCAATACTCAGCTCCATCTCTTCCCTATTTCGATTCACAAATTTGCCCCAATTTCAGATCACAGCTCCATAATTTAGCAATCGACGAGTCCAACACCTAATCTGAGTTGTACCCATCTCCTAATCTGAGTCCAAAACCCTAGGATCTTCTTCTTCAAAACGAATTTTACTACCTTTTTTCTGAATCAAATCAGCTGGATCCCCAACCGATTGAAAATAAAGACGCCCAATATTATCTTGACAACATTTCTGTTTACATACTGGACATGTTTGCTTCTTACCATTACAGTACTCTAACCATTGTTGTAAACTGCACAGAAACAAAATTAAAGAAATTAAGAGAAACCTATTGAAGAGAAGGACTGAATCAGAGTATTGAAAGTGAGATTACTGACCAGAGCTCGTGGAAGACATGGCCGCAGATGGAGATTGCTTGTAGATCTTCAATCAGTGGTTTTAGATCTTAGTAAATGCATTGTTTTCCCAAATTCGTTTCATTGTTACCCATTTCGATTGGGATTTCAGAAAAGAGAGATTGATAGATGAATAGAGAGAGGGGAGGCTAGAGAAAGAGATGGCGATGAAGAAGATGGTGGTGTTGGTGGCGTTGGTTGTGGTGGCGACGGAGATGGCGGTGGCGACGGAGATGGAGATGGAGATGGAGATGGTGATAGTTAGGTTGGTTTTTCTCGAGTTAAAAAATGAAGAAGAAGCAGAAGTATAAAATGCAAAGGTTAAAAGTGGGATTATGTGAATTATTTTTCTATTCATAATTACAATTATGCCATCAGGGTATTTATAAAGACTCATAAGGGTGTTTGTGCATGACTCATGGATAGTAGGGGCATAAATAACATTCCCACTTTTAGAAAACAAAGATAGTTGCGTGCCTGTCAATACGTAAATCGTACTAAGTTACTAACGTTTTTGCTGGCCCCTTGTGCTGCCCAAAATTAGCCTTCTCCCAAGGCTGGGCCTGCTTGTAAACTGGCACCCCATTAGTGGTTATGGTGATCAGAAATTGGAATCTACCAATTCCAACACAAATGTCCTCCAATTGGACTCAAATATCTTTTCGTCTTTTTTTTCTTCTTTTTCTTTAATGTACGCCTCTTACTGTCCAAGAAGTAAGTTGTAGACTTGTAGCAGTATTTTTATCTGATCGCAGAGAATACTCGGCCTTTTGGCTTTCCTTTCACGTCGTGTTTTATATCCCCGTCACTGGTTTTTTTAAAATAACTCCAAATATGACTCACCGTGTCAACTTCAACTAGTTGCTTCTCATAAGCGGCGTCGACTTGTACTGGTTGCTTCACCGAATTAGGATCAACTTGTACTAATTGCTCCCAAAACCAAAGTCTTGGTTTACTATATCCAGCAGGGATCATGCATCAAACAGATTGATCAAGTTGTATTTATGCAGACCACTTCTTAGCTAATATGAAGTAGCGTTAGTGCATCCAGATAACATAATTTAGGCCTTGTTATCTTCATGCTTTCGTAACATTACTATTTTCTATTTTTTTCGAGGGAAAAAATTTCGCAGGAAGATCATTTATTTAGTAACTAATTAGCATTCTTCTTCATATTAATGGAAATTTAATTCGGTGGACATTAAAAAGTCGATCTGAAGTGAAAAAAAAAAATAAAACAAAGAAATAAAATTATGAGAAAATGGGTCATTTGTCTAAAAAAATTTAAAACACGGTTCAAATGGACGAGTAAAAAAAAGTACGTGTGAAATAGTAAAAAAATAGCAAGGATGAACTGGATTCATCCTGGCTTATACTTAAAAAATAGCAAGGATGAAACTCGGATGCATCTGTGTAAAACAAAAATAAGAAAAAATATTTGAAAATGGACATGATGAAACTGGTTACATCCTGCCATTTTTAAAATTTTGTCCATTTCAACAATATCTTTTTAATTTTTGGCTATTTAAAACAATGATCAAAACCTAAGTGTCTTTTCACCCGGGGAATTGTTGATTTTGGTCTTTTTGACCAATTTTGTGTAAAATTATTTTCTCCAATTATACCTTGGAAAAAATTCATTGAGAATTGAATTTTGAGAATTGAATTTTCGATAGAGTGGGTAGAGTTGCTCTTGGAAATTCAATTTTTTCAAGCACAATTCATAATTTGGATTTTTGTGGGTACAAAATACCGCACACCAATCAAATATGCGAAACAATGATCATAAGAAGCGAGCGAAGATGACCGCGTACAACTTATCTGGAATGACGCATCGGATGACGTCACCTAAATCACGAGTAAAGTGTGAAGAGTCGTGCGGTTGTAAAGAAACAGTGCGTCAATGATAAATTCCATGCGATATTGCCGCACACCAGATCCGAAATTAAGGCTTTATTAGTTTTCCTCCACTATGTAAACTCCTATATAAGGAGCCGAGCGACTTTGTATTGGGGAGAGATCTTTTTGAGTGTTTAGACAAGATATTTAGGAGAGAGAAAGATTATTTGCTTCCCAAGTTAGTGTTTTCTCCCATTTTTGTATCTAAACTAAAGATTTCAATAAAAGTTCTTATGATTCTTGAGATGATTACTTAGATTGTTCTAGTGATTTTACTTAGGGTGTAGTTGTGAGAATTCTTGCAACTACATTTTGGCACTAGAAACAATAAATAAGACATATGACAGTAATAAGAGATTTACTCCCGATTCCCAAGAGATTTCCTCTATCAATACGTTGATTAAAAATGAACGGGTATGAAGAGGAGGTTATAAGAGACGTGTCTGATAGCAAGTGGTTGAAAGGACACGCGTAAGTTATCATGACGAAGTTAGGGAAATATGTCAGCAGAGAAGAATACAAAAAGATGAAAGGGTGCGGCAGAATAAATTAGAATTTCTCATATCGCTCTTTTTACCAAAAGAATCACACGAGAAGAGGAAAAATGTGTGTACAAAATACCGCACACCAATCAAATATGCGAAACAATGATCATAAGGACTGAGCGAAGACGACCGCGTACAACTTATCTGGAATGACGCATCGGATGACGTCACCTAAATCACGAGTAAAATGTGAAGAGCCATGCGGTAGTAAAGAAACCGTGCGTCAATGATAAAGTCCATGCGATATTGACGCACACCAGATCCGAAATTAAGGGATTTATTAGGTGTCCTCGACTATGTAAACTCCTATATAAGGAGCCGAGCGACTTTGTATTGGGGAGAGATCTTTTTGAGTGTTTAGACAAGATATTTAGGAGAGAGAAGAATTATTTGCTTCCCAAGTTAGGGTTTTCTCCCAATTTTGTATCTAAACTAAAGATTTCAATAAAAGTTCTTATGATTCTTGAGATGATTGCTTAGATTGTTTTATTGATTTTACTTAGGGTGTAGTTGTGAGATTTCTTGCAACTACAATTTTAAATTTATTTGCTTTTGTAATCTTGTATGTCTTTCGTTTTCTTTGCTACCTCTGATATGGAACAATTATTTTCTCATGAAACCATCCTTTGTACAATCTTCTGTTTCTATCCTTTCGATCCAAAAAACTATCAATTATTTTCTCATCAGTGTTCATCTAATCAAATACTTCAAAAAAATTCTAACGAACAAAATCTTATTCACCAGTTTCTCTGTTGACCGATTAGATTATTAACATCCAGATTCATCATGCTTTCAGATTTGAGGTGAAGATTTGGTCTTGGACCTCAGTTTATTTCGATGTTGATACATGTAATCTACATTTTGATTGCAAGCGGGCTTTATATCATAGAAAACACGAATGGCATAAGGATAATGGTGAAAGGATTATCTCTCGACGTTACAATCATTCTGCCATGTTATCTCCTCATGGACCTCATCTATAACATCACCTGGTCTTGTTATCTATAGTTTCATACATAAAGTTTCCTCCAAATTCCCAATAGAAAGTATTGAACCAAATAATTAATTTCCCTGTAAGAAAATAAAATTGATAGTTAGACACATTGTAATGTTCATTTTTCCTCAATGCCGCATCATTATATTTATAGTAAAACTAATGATACAAAATTACCAACTTCATTACAACATACACATTAATTTTGATGCTTCAAAAAAAAAAAAATGAATCTTGAATTTTCAGCATGAACATTAAATCTAAAGTGAAATGTAGCTCGTTAAGTGTGTGATTTTCTTGCGGTGTTTGCACAATTCTTTAGTAAAAAAATAAACTAACTAAAATGAAATATGTATGATTGTCCAAGAGTTGGCTAATGGACCTTAAATGAAAAATACGCTGTGTACAATTTAATGGAACACTATTTTCATTAAAATCGATATGCATGAAATTTGGGTTTATACCTCATTAATTACCGTAGAATGTTTTAACTGTGTCCAGTTTGTATAGCCTTTTTGTATATTGTTGTGATATTACTTACTGTCTGAGTTTCCTAAAAGAATTTGCTCTTCTATTGAGGACAGTCGATTATATTTTCTGTTCAAATTTGCCATTTATATTAATCCTTGTGGAATAAGAACTAGCTATCCTACCTCCCAAACGTCTACATTTCTCTTTAAAAGTTTACTTGCAGTAGTTTGCTTTTGTGTGTGTCCTCTTTTTGAAATCTCCCGCACCTAGTGTAGTTGTAGTGAAATTTCGAAATCTTTGATTTTTTAAATCTCTTGGAAATTTTGGTATCAATTTTCCTACGATTGATTGTATGTGACTTTGCTGATTTGTTTGAGTATAAAGTTTGAATTAGTTAATGAAATAGGTTATTAAAACAACACAAAATTAGTTAGCGCGATCTTGCATTAAACGGATCGGTAGAGGTTTTATTTACGTAGACCACGTTTAAGCTAATAATATCTATGCATCATTAGTACAGCCAGGTTGTGTACATACATTAGGCCTTCTTGGCAAGGTGGCTAGCAACGGCTTTAGAAATTAAACTCGACATCTCCATGTACTCAGTTGGATTAGGGACATCTTCATTTTCTTTCTCATACTCCAGAGACAATTTGAATAAGCAGCTTTCTTCCCCTCCTTGTGTAACCAATGGAGTTATATTGATTGTGTACTCAAACTTAGGATACATACGCAAGAGATCTCCATCAATGATACTGCCACGAAGAGTCCTACTTTCATCAACCACGGCTTCAATCTTGTCCTTCACTATTTCTTCACGAGAAGACCCTAAACAACATCATACATACAACAAAACGTTTAATTAATGAGATTATGATCACCTAATGTAAACTTGGCTTAATAACAGGCAAGCTTGTGGCCTCAGCCTGTGAGTTAGTCGTCCCTTAACATATTTTTTTGGAGCTCAGTAATCAGTGCTCTCTTGATTTATGCATTTTTAGTCACGTTTTGATAAATTTTTGGGTACTTACCGGTAGATAATTTTGCGAGCCTCACGGTGCCCGCGCTATTTCCATGTCCAGCAAGAATTTGGACACTCTTGAAGATGTGAGGAAGAACTTGCGGTAGTTTGGTAATTTCATTCTTATAGAAACAGTAAAGTTGGTCTCCTGAGCAGTTTTTCAACTCGTTTTGAACATGTAGCCTGTGAATTTGAGCCATTACTGGTAAGTAGTACAATGAGTGACTAGCTTAGCTTACATGATATCAGAAATTTTAAGACGGGCTTATATAGACAATTAAGTTTATTAGTATGGAATATGATAATTAAAAATTGTTTCATAAGAGTGCTACAATGTGATAGTAAAAGTAATTATATTCGATTCCCACTAGGAAAAATACTTCGTCCATTATCTTTATTTCTTATATCTGCCTCTCATTAATTTCTTAGCCAACAAGGGGAACCTATGCCTTTTCATCCAAAACAGTACACTTGTTTTGGAATCAAGTGTCATGTAAACACTCAGTCAATCGAGGAGCCGGTTAGTTTGTAAATGTAACTAGATAGTTAACATCTCATATCAATGTACTGTTACAATTATCTATTCCGAGTCTCTGAGGTTGTTTGATAGTCCAAGTAGTTGCTCCCATATGAAATGATCCGAGTTGAGTTGGTGGTCCGAGATGATGTTCTCCTAGTTGAGTAAGCGATCGAACTGAATTAACGTCTTCAGGTTCCTTCATGACTCGTATTACAATCTGTGCAAGTATTACTTCCTCATATATGGCGTCGCTTATCCAGACCAATTCAACACATATAAACTCTTTTAGCCGTGTTATCTCGCTGGTATAAATTATTCATTTTCCTCCAAATTCTCAATGGAAACTACCCACTCAGAAAATTAATTATTTGTGCGGAATATTTATTTATTTTAGAAGGGAGAAAGGATACCCGTTTGTGTATCTTTTTTTTTTTTTTTGGTTGGTTAGTACAGTGGTTAGTTGTGGCCCCTAAATACTACTAGCAGTTACAAGGTCCAGGGTCCGAACCCACGTTTGTGTATCCAGACCAAAGCTTATTTATAGTTGAATCAATAAAACAAAAATTAGCGGTATATTCATTAGAATACATGGTTACATGAATTTTGGATTTATCACACGTTTAGCATTGAATTTTCTACATATATAGAGTTGGTAGATGTATGATTTTCGTGTCCAGTTCTTGTTGTATTTTGTTAACATTTTCAAAATATAAGAAGGAAAAGGATTTTACTATGAAAATCCCACTTGTGAAAGTGAAGGACTTTTCCAGATCCCGGGATGCTTTTTTCTTGTAATTACTGAGGATGAATTTGATGGTCGAGATATTTGCAGGTTGTCACTATAAACCATACACACTCAGCAATCCCCAGTATTGCATGAAATTGAACCAAAACCAAAAACTACTGTTTCTCTAGATAAAATGTTATCTGATCAAGTGTAAGTTGCAGATTCTCTCAAAAAGTTAATATCCCCTTACCTGCATTCACCTGTCACCAAAAAAAAATCAAACCGAACTAGGAAACTCAGTTCACAATAGATGTCCATAGCAAGATATAGAAATTGTGTGTAAGATGGAAAACAGCCCAGTCCTAACGGTGCACTTTTTAATAACTCGGGTTTTTTTGTAGTGAATCCACTACAATTGATATACAAAAACAGCTCTTGGTATTAGATTGAAGAGAATAAGATGAGGAGATAGAAGAATTAGAGATGTGAAGAGAAGTTAGGGTTGAGAGAGAGCAGAGATGAGATAGAGAAGAACTCAATAGTTCATTAACCGATTAATTCATTGGTTATCAGGATTACAATGCCTCTCGGCCTAAATAGCCGAAATGCTACTCACAACTAGAATGCCGAAACTACCCTCTCACTAATAAGGAATAACAACAACTACCCCTTATCCTAACAAGGGACATGACAAATACCCACTCCTCTAAATCATCCTTGTCTTCAAGGATGGAACCTTAAGAGTAAGATAGGTTGGAGTGACATACTGTTGCTGCAGCTTCTGAACAAGATAGGAGACGGGCTTCTCTAGACTTCAACACCAAGGCCCATAAAAGTCTGAATTCATTCCATATAAGTGCATCCGAGCATAAGAAGTAGAATTCCATTATCAGTTGAGGCGTGAAAGTTAATCTTCACGTTTCCTTCTTGTATAAGGACTATAAGCGCATAAGCATAACTGGTGTAAGGACCTTATAGTGTCACTGTTTTTATCTGAACAGTTGATATACCAGGTAATAAGCTGGACTATTGCAATAATAGTTGTTGAGGTCAATTCATAGAGCCAAGACTGTTCTGTAAAACTGTCATTCCTGATTTTTGAGGAATGCCGGAGTCACGTCGATAGAGCCAAGATTGTTCTGTAAAACTGTCATTCCTATGTACTGCTCCATATCCATTGTAATAACATTTGTATCATGCTGTAAAGTCACAAATGCAGCTGTTGAACGTATGGAGTTGAAAGCCCTTTCCTCTATTTGCTTAACTGTTCGAGGGTGATGAGATGTGATGGGTAGTAGAGCACAGCACGACACGTTTATTCGCGTGCTGTGCCCGTGGGCTGTGTTGTGTTGTGCCTAGCTTTTGACTAGTAAAGCACAGCACGACACAGCACGTTTAAATCGTTGGCACGACAAAGACGACACATGGCACGTGAATCACGCGACTTCGTGTGTCTTGGGATGTGCCGGGCCAAGACGTTTTACACCTCTAAGTATATCAGTGTTACCGATCAAAAAAAAAGTATGTCAGTGTTAAAGATCAAAACAACATTACTTGACAGTAAAACAAATTCGTCATATTAATTGTTGAGATTATTAAACCCACTGTTTATGGGTAAAAATCGTTTCCGCCGATTTTGGTAAATTCGGTAGGTGAGTGAGAAACTGGTTTAAACCCTAAACAAATGTGTTGCACGTGAGCACTTTATAGATTCTAGAGATCAATCTGTACAAGTCCGACCTAAACCAAGAAATGGCCGTTCCAGACTTGCTTCGGTCACAAAGTGGAGGAGAAGGGTTGATTTGGGGAGGGAAGCAAAGAAAGGTGTTGAGACCAGAATAATTCTGGGAGAGTAGTGTCTCGACTTGTATCAGAAAGTGAAAGCTTAGGAAGCTTGCAAGGGATGAAAGCTTTTTGGAGAGCTTGCAAAGTTGCCTTTTCTGAGAGTGTTGTATTTTTCTCCTGACCGAGACTTGTTGTCTGGTGGAAATAGGTAAGACCTATTTATACAAGTCGAGATTGAAACGTACCCCGGCCTCATGAAGGAAGAGAGTAAAGGGTGAAATAATGGGAGGAGGTGGTAACCGCATGGTGTTTATGGGTGAAAACGTTTTCACCATTATTTCCTCATTTATTTGACCGCTTTATTCCTATTCACGCTTTCTTAATGTGAGCGTAGTGTACACTGCATGCCGTGACCGCCAAACCAAAACCCTAGAAAGCATCCCCCAGTTTGTGTTGATGTCTCGAGTGTTGGTTGCACCTTGAGTGCAAGTGGCGCTGCTAGTGGCGCGTGTGGCATGTGCCACTGGCATGTGCGGAATGCCTTTGTTGCGGGTTGCACCTTGAGTGCAAGTGGCAATGCCGGAGCCGGCATGTGTGGCATGTGCCAATGGCATGTGCGGAATGCCTTGGTGGTAGGTTGTATGTTGAGTATAAGTGGCAATGCCAGAGCTGCTAGTGGCGTGTGTGGCAAGTGCCAATGGCGTGTGCGGAATGCCTTGGTGGTAGGTTGCACGGTTTGCAAGTTAGGCTACCAGCGTGCGTGTTTGGCATGTGTCAATGGCACGCATGGCCATTAGGGCTATGTCCTGGTAAGAAAAGCTACCAGCGATGCATGTTGGCATGTGCCAATGGCATGCGTGGCCAACTTGGGTCACGACCTGGTAGCAAAAGCTACCAGCGAGCGTGTTGGCATGTGCCAATGGCATGCGTGGCCAATTTGGGTTAGCGCCTGGTAGGAAAAGCTACCAGCGAGCATGTTGGCATGTGCCAATGGCATGCGTGGCCAATTTGGGTCGCGCCCTGGTAGGAAAAGCTACTAGCGAGCATTTTGGCATGTGCCAATGGCATGCGTGGCCAATTTGGGTCGCGCCCTGGTAGGAAAAGCTACCAGCGAGCGTGTTGGCATGTGCCAATGGCATGCGTGGCCAATTTGGGTCGCGCCCGGGTAGGAAAAGCTACCAGCGAGCGTGTTGGCATGTGCCAATGGCATGCGTGGCCAATTTGGGTCGCGCCCGGTGAGAAAAGCTACCGGCGAGCATGTTGGCATGTGCCAATGGCATGCGTGGCCAATTTGGGTCGCGCCTGGTAGGAAAAGCTACCGCGAGCGTGTTGGCATGTGCCAATGGCATGCGTGGCCAATTTGGGTCGCGCCCTGGTAGGAAAAGCTACCAGCGAGCGTGTTGGCATGTGCCAATGGCATGCGTGGCCAATTTGGGTCGCGCCACAGGTAGGAAAAGCTACCCGGCGAGCGTGTTGGCATGTGCCAATGGCATGCGTGGCCATTAGGTCGCGCACAGTGAGGAAAAGCTACCGGCGAGCGTGTTGGCATGTGCCAATGGCATGCGTGGCCAATTTGGGGCTATGCCGTGTAGGAAAAGCTACCCGTGCATGTTG
Organism: Papaver armeniacum; assembly: GCA_023531295.1. Lineage (NCBI taxonomy): Eukaryota > Viridiplantae > Streptophyta > Magnoliopsida > Ranunculales > Papaveraceae > Papaver > Papaver armeniacum. The sequence goes on from JAJJWW010005983.1 coordinate 59,596, forward strand.
GCATGTGCCAATGGCATGCGTGGCCAATTTGGGTCGCGCCACAGTAGGAAAAGCTACCGGCGAGCGTGTTGGCATGTGCCAATGGCATGCATGGCCAATTTGGGTCACGTTGTATGAAAGCAAGCCCGACGGCGTGTTGGCATGTGCCAATGGCATGCGTGGCCAATTTGGGTCGCGCCACTGGTAGGAAAAGCTACCGGCGAGCGTGTTGGCATGTGCCAATGGCATGCGTGGCCAATTTGCGCGCCTAGGTAGGAAAAGCTACCAGGCGAGCGTGTTGGCATGTGCCAATGGCATGCGTGGCCAATTTGCTTGGTGGCGTGGCGTGCCAAAGGTAGGAAAAGCCAAGGCGTGCGTGTTGGCATGTGCCAATGGCATGCGTGGCCAATGTGGGTTGCATGATTTGCCAAAGCTACCGCGTGCGTGTTGGCATGTGCCAATGGCATGCTTTGGCCATTAGGGGTGCCGTGGTAGGCAAAATTTACCATTGGCGTGTTGGCATGTGCATGGCATGGCATTGGGCCAGGTTTGGGTATGGTGGCATGATTTGCCATTTAGGAAAAGCTACCGGGAGCATTTTGGCAAGCATGGTTGGCATGCGTGGCAATTTGTCCTAGGTTGCATGATTTGCAAGCCTAGATGCGGGTGCACTGCCATTTTGGCATGGCTAGGGCCAAGGTAAGGGTGTTTGGCTTGGCGTTTGACTAGCGTAGCTAGGGCCATTTGAGTGTGTTTGGCATGGCGCGGCTAGCTTGGGCAAGGTGTTTGGCATGATTTGCCATTGGCACGGAGGTGCGGCTAGCATGGTTGGCATGCTTCGGCGCGTTTGGTATGGCTGGCATGATTTGCCATTGGCATAGAGGTGCGGCTAGCTTGGTTGGCATGCTTTGGCGCGTTTGGTATGGCTGGCATGATTTGCCATTGGCATTTAGGTGCGGCTAGCATGGTTGGCATGCTTTGGCGCGTTTGGTATGGCTGGCATGATTTGCCATTGGCATAGAGGTGTGGTTAGCATGGTTGGCATGCTTTGGCGCGTTTGGTGTGGCTGACATGATTTGCCATTGGCATAGGTGCCTAGCATGGTTGGCATGCTTCGGCGCGTTTGGTATGGATCTGGCATGATTTGCCATTGGCATAGAGGTGCGGCTAGCATGGTTGGCATGCTTAGGCGTTTGGTATGGTGGCATGATTTGCCATTGGCATAGAGGTGCGGCTAGCATGGTTGGCATGCTTTGGCGCATTTGGTGTGACTAGCATGAGCTAGGGCCAATTTGGCATGCGTTTGGCATGATAGCGCATTTTGGCTGGCATGATTTGCCATTGGCAGAGGGGAATTAGGGTTTTGTTCGTTGTAACCCTAATTTGAAAAAATACCCCCTATTAATTATTGACTACATGCATTAAATGTCCTAATAAATGTGTCACCGGTGACATTAGGTTATTTGGGGTTTTACGATTTTACCCTTTGTTTAAAAACCACCATCAACATTAAGTCCCATGCTTTGCTCGGAACAGGAGCATTGTTGCGAGGTAAGCATAAGATGGTGACAAATTTTCAACAGCAAATCGTAAAGAGGATTGAGGAGGCTTGTCTGACCTTTTTTATAAATTTGATTTGGAATCCTTGCCTCTGGCAGTTTTGCGCAAATCGGGAGGCTGGCACAATTGGGAAGTTAGTGTCGTGAGAGACAGGGGAAGTCAGGCGGCATTGAAAAGTTGTTGCGAGTTGGGAAATCGAGCGTGCTAGTGGGCGGGACCGGCGCAAAAATGGGAAAGTTGATCGTGCTAGTGGCGTGACTTGAGTTAGAAAGCGAGCGTGCTATTTGGCGGGACCGGCGCAAGGTGGGGAATCGAGCGTGCTAGCCGGGCGTGACTTGGGCGGCGTTGGGAAGTTGGGCGCAATTGGTGGGACCGGTGCAACTTGGGCGACGTTGGGAAGTTGGGCGCAATTGGTGGGACCGGTGCTACTTGGGCAACGTTGGGAAGTTGGGCGCCCTTGTGGGCCCGTTCCTTATATGCACGATTTTTGGTATAGGGAATTCCTTCCCTATTTCAGAATCTCCACGCCCATATATATATATATATAATCCATTTCTCTCATCTTTGTTCTTCCATCTTTTCATACTAGCGGCAGAGTCATAAAGAAAAACCGGTTTCCAGGTATGTCTTCTAGTACTTCTCTTGTTTCCCTTTTCATGTAGGTGCAAACCCTAAAAGTAGGCGTTTTTATAATCCTTGCAATAATATTGTGCATATGATTTCTTGGCGTGCTTCTTGTAGAAAATATTGTATATATGTACCCAAGGGAAATACTGTATATATGATTCGAACACGTAGAAAAACGCTCCATATATAATTTTGAACCCGAAGAAGGATACCATAGACGCATTCGAGCCCGTAGAAAATACTGCGTGCATAGTCTTGAACCCGAAGAAGGATACTGCAGACGCACTTGAGCCCGTATAAAAACGCTCCATATATAATTTTTGAACCCTGAAGAAGATACTGCGTGTGCATTTTCGAACCCGTAGAGAATACTGTATATGTGCTTCATATGACTTCGAACCCATAGGAAATATTGCATATATGAATTTCGGACTTGAAGAAGATACTGCGCGGGCAGTTTTGAACCCGTAGAAAAATGCTTCATATATAATTTTGAACCCGAAGAAGGATACCATAGACGCATTCGAGCTCGTAGAAAATACTGCGTATATAATTTTGAACCCTGAAGAAAATACTGCGTGTGCAGTTTTGAACCCGTAGAGAATACACCCTCTCTCTTTTTTTTGTTGGGTACGGTTATGTGTCAGGGAGATAATTTCGTCTTTCTCCGTGTGCAGATATCTCGTTACTAAGTTGTTATGAAGACATCCGACAAGATGTTACCTGAACAAAATTTTGCCTCATCGAAGGATGTTCATAGTTCCAAACCAAACACAGATGACGAATTCTTTGCTAGACCCCTCGCCCCTGCTCGGAAGAATCACCCAGGTTTCGTGCCAATTTTGTTAACCGGTGGTGAAGATGAAAAGAAGACACGTTTGGTTCGCCCAGAGAACACCATACGGTTCTCTCTGCATAAAGGGGTATATTCTTCTTCCAACATTGATTTCAGGATGTGTCAAAGCCCATTGCGTTCTTTTGATAGATGGGTTGAGTTCATGGTGAGTAGGGAGCACATAAATACCAACTTGACTCGAGCGCAGATTATTGATCTTTGTGAGCTTGATGTAAATCTCCAGATTAGGAAGGATATCCCGGGCTTGGTTGCTTTCATCTCCGGATGGTGTTCGGACACCCATACGATCATATGTAGATGGGGTGAAATAACTTTCTCCTTGGAGAGTGTGGCTCTCTTCTTTGAATCTTAGGTAACAGGGAATCTTAATATCCGATTGTCCGAAGGTGAGGAGAAGATGCGGGAAGACCTTGCCGCTAAGTTGGGAGATTACGCTCGAAAAGACTCCCTTTGCGAAGTCGAAGGATTCTGTCCAGGAAAGAAGATGAAAAGTGCTTTTACAGCTGGTGGATATCTCAATGGTTTCGGACGAGCTGGAACCTAAACAAAAAAGCAGTGATCTTCATGTTGTAGCATTTTTGGCTCTCTGGTTGTCTAGAGACATTTTTGATGACGGTTCCGGCAAGAAGGAAATAAGACCAGAGTTGCTAGTAATTGCTGTGAAGTTAGCAAAAGGTGAAGTTCTTCCCATTGGCAAGTTATTCCTTGGTTCCCTGTATGTGCATCTGGATCACCTAGTTGCGAACATGCGAGTTTCGAATGGTTTCATGAAAGTGGATTCATATGTGCACGTTGCTTTTCTGCAAGCCCGGCTATGGGAGCACTTTGAGAAGTATGCTCCGAAACCGTTGCCTTCGATTCCCACGAGTTGGGGCGGCTCCTGAATTCTTCGATGGGTGAACAAGCATCCAAAAGTTGGCATGAGCTTGGTTAGTTTTCTCGATAAGTCGCATGAAATCAGTTTTCGCCCATGGGAGCCGGTCCATAGGTCGGTGACTCAAATTGACACCTTTGCTTCTGCTCCGATCGTGTCTTTATCTTCTGACGACAACTTGAGTGTTGGTGAAAACTTGTTTATTCAAAGTTGCATGTCCGGCTATATGCCGTCTTTCTTCATGGGGTCTTTTCGAATAGCGCTTACAATATTGACCGTCTTTGCTCGTCACATGGGTTTCGATCAAGGGGTGCCTCTTGCTTACCGGTGGTGGTTCCTAAGGATTCATTTCATGCCGCGCTCAATGCCGGTGCCCTTGAGCCGGGTATCCGCCTTCCCTTCTTTCGGACGGGAAGAGTAACTTCGACGACTTTTGGCTATAATGAGTTACAGTACGATGAGTTCACTATGATCCAAGATTTTGTAAATAACGTGGTGGAGAATGTTCGTTGTAAACCTTCCCCAGCAGTTTTGAAGAAGTATCCAATGTTGAGAGATCCCAGCGAAAGTTGCCTGGCAACTCGGAAAGTCCCCAGGCAAAGGAACAAAGAACGAAGAATCGTGCTGGAGGGTTCCGGGCGGTTTCAAAAGATCCTTCCGAAGCTCTCGTGTCTTTCAGTTCTTCCAATAACCAGTTATGTGTCGCCTCCTTGTTGGTTTGTCTCAAAACACGTGAATTTCTGCTGAAAACATGTGTCTTGTTTCTTCCAGGGCTTCGGTAGTGTTAATGCTTTCGCTGCCCTTGCACGTTGCCAGGAGACGGCAATTTCTTCGAAGAATTCCGGCGGCAATAAGCCTACTCATAGTGGTGATGAGTCAAAGAAAGAAGAAAGTTCGACAAGTGAGAGTGATTCCTCTGGCAGCACTGGCTCTTTCTCGGGAAGTGGTTCGGTGAGTTTCGCGCTTCTTTTCTTTCTTCTTCCGTTTCCCTTTTTTTTTTGAAAAATTTCTAACTCAAGTTCGCAGGAGGAATCTGGTTCGGAGGACGATGCGGGGTGGAGCCACACGAAAACTTGCCTTTGGTGACCACCGCCGGTGACTTGGAGATGGGAGTTAGCCAATTGGGCGGCACTGAGATGTGGTTCAAAAGGTGGATGGTTCTCGATGGTTGCTTTAGTAGACATGGAAGAAGACCCTTTGCGAGTCGTGAGGCCGATTGCGGCGCCATTTATGATCCCCGTACTTGGTTCCTTATCCAGGTCATGTCTTTGGTTGGCGGTTTCAGCGTCTTGGCTAAGTATGAGGCGTTGTACACGAGAATGCGGGAGAAGTACGGACATATGGCCACAACCAAGAAGGTCACTAGTCGATTTGCGCTGGTTAAGCGTGTGGAAGAGGCTTTATCTTCCATCGAGGATATGCGTGAGGTGATTTGGTCACACCGTTTTCAAGACGTTATTGCCGATCGGGAGCACCATCGCGACGTGTGCGTAGAAAAGGAGTTTAACGCTTCGTGGTTTGTCGAAGGCCTTCTTTGAGATCCGAAGTCGAAAGATGCAAAGCAACCGAAAGCCTTTTCGAGAGGAGATTGCACGACGGGAGGTAGAACTCGAAAAGCTTTCCAAGATGTTAACTATGAAGAGAGCGGCTCTTGATGACGCAAAGTTGACTTTCTCCAAGAAAAGCAGACCTCTGTTGGATGATTTTCCTTGAATGTTTCTCTGTTAAACTTTCATTTAGGTTCTTCTTCTTCTTCTTTTTTTTTTTTTTTTTTTTTGAAAAACATCTCTGGATGTCTGGTTCAAGGTTCGACTGGTTTTGATAGACAGCTGGTAGCTTTTGAGGATATTGGATTATTTCTGGGATGAATGGTTTTGATAATATAACTTTGATTATGTTTTGTGAAAGGAATATTGCTTTTATGAAAGTGTGTGATAGCAATAGGCACAAGACGCAGTAGTATGACGGTTTTATTAAGAACCTAAAACAGATCGTATATCTTGCCCAGTCTAAATTTACTCACTTCATAGGTTTTTGTGAACACGCCCCTCTCCATGTAAAAGGCGGCTTTCTTGGTAGCATCGCCAGACAAGTCCCAATCGTTAGTAGCATCTTGGCGAGTCCCCAGTGTAGTTTTTTACAATCGGTAACCGGTTGTCTGGCATCTTGGTTGAGTCGGATTGAGAGCCGGGTTATCGCGGCGTTGAGTCGGATTGAGTCGCCTTCCCCTACCATCTTGACATCCGGGTCGAAGAACGAGATCGGGGGAGTCGACATTGTAGCCGATAAATCAATCCTCCCGCTGTGGTCGCCAATTGTTTATGGGTAAAAATTGTTTCCGCCGATTTTGGTAAATTCGGTAGGTGAGTGAGAAACTGGTTTAAACCCTAAACAAATGTGCTGCACGTGATCACTTTATAGATTCGAGAGATCAATCTGTACAAGTCCGACCTAAACCAAGAAATGGCCGTTCTAGACTTGCTTCGGTCACAAAGTGGAGGAGAAGGGTTGATTTGGGGAGGGAAGCAAAGAAAGGTGTTGAGACCAGAATAATTCTGGGAGAGTAGTGTCTCGACTTGTATCAGAAAGTGAAAGCTTAGGAAGCTTGCAAGGGATGAAAGCTTTTTGGAGAGCTTACAAAGTTGCCTTTTCTGAGAGTGTTGTATTTTTCTCCTGACCGAGACTTGTTGTCTGGTGGAAATAGGTAAGACCTATTTATACAAGTCGAGATTGAAACGTACCCTGGCCTCATGAAGGAAGAGAGTAAAGGGTGAAATAATGGGAGGAGGTGGTAACCGCATGGTGTTTATGGGTGAAAACGTTTTCACCATTATTTCCTCATTTATTTGACCGCTTTATTCCTATTCACGCTTTCTTAATGTGAGCGTAGTGTACGCTGCATGATGTGACCGCCAAAACAAAACCCTAGAAAGCATCCACCAGTTTGTGTTGATGTCTCGAGTGTTGGTTGCACCTTGAGTGCAAGTGGCGCTGCTAGTGGCGCGTGTGGCATGTGCCACTGGCATGTGCGGAATGCCTTTGTTGCGGGTTGCACCTTGAGTGCAAGTGGCAATGCCAGAGCTGGTGTGTGTGGCATGTGCCAATGGCATGTGCAGAATTCCTTGGTGGTAGGTTGTATGTTGAGTGTAAGTGGCAAAGCCAGAGCTGCTAGTGGCGTGTGTGGCAAGTGCCAATGGCGTGTGCGGAATGCCTTGGTGGTAGGTTGCACGGTTTGCAAGTTAGGCTACCAGCGTGCGTGTTTGGCATGTGTCAATGGCACGCATGGCCATTAGGGCTATGTCCTGGTAAGAAAAGCTACCAGCGATGCATGTTGGCATGTGCCAATGGCATGCGTGGCCAACTTGGGTCACGACCTGGTAAGAAAAGCTACCAGCGAGCGTGTTGGCATGTGCCAATGGCATGCGTGGCCAATTTGGGTAGAGCCCTGGTAGGAAAAGCTACCAGCGAGCATGTTGGCATGTGCCAATGGCATGCGTGGCCAATTTGGGTCGCGCCCTGGTAGGAAAAGCTACCAGCGAGCATGTTGGCATGTGCCAATGGCATGCGTGGCCAATTTGGGTCGCGCCCTGGTAGGAGAAGCTACCAGCGAGCGTGTTGGCATGTGCCAATGGCATGCGTGGCCAATTTTGGTCGCGCCCTGGTAGGAAAAGCTACCAGCGAGCGTGTTGGCATGTGCCAATGGCATGCTCGGCCATTAGGGCTGCGCCCTGGTGAGAAAAGCTACTAGCGAGCGTGTTGGCATGTGCCAATGGCATGCGTGGCCAATTTGGGTTGCGCCCGTGTAGGAAAAGCTACCAGCGAGCGTGTTGGCATGTGCCAATGGCATGCGTGGCCAATTTGGGTCGTGCCCTGGTAGGAAAAGCTACCAGCGAGCGTGTTGGCATGTGCCAGTGGCATGCGTGGCCAATTTTGGTTGCGCCCTGGTAGGAAAAGCTACCGGAGCGTGTTGGCATGTGCCAATGGCATGCGTCGGCCAATTTGGGCCACGCCACTGGTGGCACCGTGAGCGTGTTGGCATGTGCCAATGGCATGCGTGGCCAATGGAAAAGCTACCGTGAGCGTGTTGGCATGTGCCAATGGCATGCGTGGCCAATTTGGGTCGCGCCCGGTAGGAAAAGCTGGTGAGCGTGTTGGCATGTGCCAATGGCATGCGTGGACAATTTGGGTCGCGCCACGGTAGGAAAAGCTACCCGGCGAGCGTGTTGGCATGTGCCAATGGCATGCGTGGCCAATTTGGGTCGCGCCCTGGTAGGAAAAGCTACCGGTGAGCGTGTTGGCATGTGCCAATGGCATGCGTGGCCAATTTGGGTCGCGCCCGGTAGGAAAAGCTACCGGCGAGCGTGTTGGCATGTGCCAATGGCATGCGTCGGCCAATTTGGCCTAGGTGAGAAAAGCTACCATGATGTGCCAATGGCATGTGTCAAGCGCATGCGTGGCGCCATTTTGGCATGGTGTGGGCTAGGCCAGCGTGTTGGCATGTGCCAATGGCATGCGTGGCAATTTGGCCTAGGTTACATGATTTGCAAGTCTAGGCGTGGGCGCCATTTTGGCATGGGTGTGGCTAGGGCCAAGGTAAGGGTGTTTGGCTTGGCGTGGCATGACCAGCGTAGCTAGGGCCAAGGCAAAGTGCGTTTGGCATGGCGCGGCTAGCTTGGGCTAAGTGTGGCTGGCATGATTTGCCATTGGCACGGAGGTGCGGCTAGCATGGTTGGCATGCTTTGGCGCGTTTGGTGTGGCTGGCATGATTTGCCATTGGCACAGAGGTGTGGCTGGCATGATTTGCCATTGGCACGGAGGTGCGGCTAGCATGGTTGGCATGCTTCGGCGCGTTTGGTATGGCTGGCATGATTTGCCATTGGCATAGAGGCGCGGCTAGCATGGTTGGCATGCTTCGGCGCGTTTGGTATGGCTGGCATGATTTCCCATTGGCATAGAGGTGCGGCTAGCATGGTTGGCATGCTTGGGCGCGTTTGGTATGGCTGGCATGATTTGCCATTGGCATAGAGGTGCGGCTAGCATGGTTGGCATGCTTTTGGCGCGTTTGGTATGGCTGGCATGATTTGCCATTGGCATAGAGGTGCGGCTAGCATGGTTGGCATGCTTGGCGCGTTTGGTATGGCTGACATGATTTGCCATTGGCATAGAGGTGCGGCTAGCATGGTTGGCATGTTTCGGCGCGTTTGGTATGGCTGGCATGCTTTGCCATTGGCATAGAGGTGTGGCTAGCATGGTTGGCATGCTTCGGCGCATTTGGTATGGCTGGCATGATTTTCCATTAGCATAGAGGTGCGGCTAGCATGGTTGGCATGCTTCGGCGCGTTTGGTATGGCTGGCATGATTTGCCATTGGCATAGAGGGGAATTAGGGTTTTGTTCGTTGTAACCCTAATTTGAAAAAATACCCCATATTAATTATTGACTACATGCATTAAATGTCCTAATAAATGTGTCACCGGTGACATTAGGTTATTTGGGGTTTTACGATTTTACCCTTTGTTTAAAAACCACCATCAACAATGGAATACTGAGAGCTCAGCCGGGGAGGTCCCAATATTATCATCATATTTTTTTAAGTTTTGATGAGATTACATGATCAGTGGGAGACCGTTATAACATGAGCTTTCATGTGCAAATTTTAAATGTGAATTTCATGTATTCGTCTGAAGCCGGGTCAGAAATATACAAAGCTTGACAGTTTACAATTTTAGCTCTCGTCAAAAATCCACCATCAACATTAAGTCCTCAGTAATAAGTAATTGAATGGTGAATTTTCTAATTTTAGAAATAAGTAATTGAACTTAGTCGTTAGAGATGTTACCAGAATCCTCGACTTGCTCCAATAATGTCGCGTATGAGCAATGATTTAAATGGTGATTCTGGCAATATGATAGAGCGTCATCCGAAGAGCGTGAATTGATGAAGCACCGCAGATTTGGATTGTGGAATGACCAACTTGGTGGGTTTATCACTTGTGGGATTGCTGCTTGAAAAAGGAAATCCTTGTTCCACCAAGTGGTTGGTCTTCGAAAAACCAATTACGTATCACCAATTACAATGGAATTTCTTTTGTTGCTGCTCTAATTCCCCAAATGGTTTGTGGAGCACCCAGATAAGTCTTCATCCTGCTGTTTGTGGGTGAAAACTGTTTCTGCTGATTTTTGTTATTTTGGGTGTGTGGATGAGAAACGAATCTAAACCCTAAATAATGCATTGCACGGGAGTACTTTTGATTCGAGAGATCAATCTGTACATTCCTGGCCTAAACCAAGAAATGGTCGTTCCAGGCTTGCTTCGGTCACAAATGAAGGAGAAGGGTTGGTATTAGGGAGGGAAGCGAAGAGAATGTTGAGACCAGAATGGTTAATTCTGAAGATGCTTGTTTTATGACTTGTATCAGAAAGTGGAACTGGCTTGTAGAGTGAAAAACTATCAGTTCTTGGTGATTTCTGGATACTATGTTGTTGCCAACCAAAAAATTGTTGTTTGGTGGAAATAAGTGAAGCCTATTTATACAATTCATATTAAAACGTACCCTGGTCTCGTAGGAAGTGGAAACGATTGAGTGGTGGAAGAATGGAGTAACGTATAACCGCCAGAAACCCATGCTTCCATGATGAAGGAAATGGATCCGTTTACACCCGTTACTTCTTGCCGCCATTAATTGTCCTACTTCATGACACTTTCCTATAACGGGCGTATTGCACGCCGCACGATGTAAACCGCCAGACCAATACCCTGATGAGTATCCCCCAGTTTGTGACATATTTGATGTCTCGAGTGTTTTCGTGGAAAACATGTAGCATTTTGTTACGTGTGGCAAGTTAAAATCAAGAGGCTTGACGTAGGAAAATAGCATGTGATGCTATTAGGCTCGTCTTGGACGGTCGCCTAAAACTTGCCACAAGTATGTTAGTTCGGTGGCGAACTTCGATGGCTGAGATCGCATCTCATGAGGAAGGGTAGACGTTGATTATGGCTACCTTGTGTTGGCGCCTGATAATGGCGCAGTGGCGTTTTGGTGTACGCCAGTGGCAATGTGGCATGGATGGCATGGCTCGTGCATGCCAGTGGCACGGTGGTGTAAGTGGCACCTGGCGTAGCCATGGCCACTAGATTTAGGCAGTTGGTCTTCTGAAGCTTGCCACAAGTCTGTCAGTTCAGTGAAGAACTTGGATGGATAAGATTGCATCTCATGAGGAAGGGTAGCCGTTGATTATGGCCAAATTCTGTTGGCACCTGTTAATGGCATAACGGCATAGCTGTGGCGTAGTGGCATGCGCCTACGCCATGGTGGCATAGCCGCGTCTGTGGCGTTGTGGCATGGCCACGCCTGTGGCTTGGCGGCGTGGCCAAGGCTAGGATTTGGCGTCGTGGCCAAAGTTAGGGCTTGGCGGCATGGCCAAGGCTAGGATTTGGCGTCGTGGACAAAGTTAGGGCTTGGCGGCGTGGCCAAGGCTAGGATTTGGCGTTGTGGCCAAAGTTAGGCTTGGCGGCATGGCTAAGTCCAGGATTTGGCGTCGTGGACAAAGTTAGGGCTTGGCGGCGTGGCCAAGGCTAGGATTTGGCACCGTGGCCAAAGTTAGGTCTTGGAGGCATGGCCAAGGATAAAGTGGCTCGTGGCATGTTGTGGACTATGACCAAAAATTAGGGTTTCTGCTAAAAAGTCTTTGTTTCGATCACGAAATCCTAATTGGAGTCCGTTATGGCATTGGCCACGAATAGAAAGTGGATTAGCACGTATTGGTGTCATTCGTGGCACATTGGCATGTTACTGCGGCAGAGTGGCATGTTGGCATGTTACTGCGGCAGAGTGGCATGTTGGTATGCCGATTAATATGTTATTGCGGCATGGCGCGTTTGGCTTGCCAGTTAGTATGGTGGTGCGGCAGGGTGCGTTTGGCCTTTAATGTATGGTGGCGAGTTTAGAGCGACTTTATTGGTCAAGAAAATGGGCCGGCCAAGCATGGGCGTGGCTACACTTCTGGAGTGAGTGTGGCGGCTTTAGAGCGACCTGATTGGTCGATGGAAACTGGGCCGGCAGGTATGGGCCCAACCACAACTCATGGGAGTGTGGCAGGTTTAAAACGACTTGATTGGTCGACGAAGGAGTAAGGGCCGGTTAGGTAGCATAGGGCGTGGCCAAGTGGCGCCGGTTAGCCCATGGCATGGCCACGCTCCCCTCATTGTTGCTCCTACGTCGCGGCTCTATTTATTCTTTGCTTTCTGACTGAGTATTTTGTGCAAGGGCCTTAACCTTGGTACTTGGAGGTCCGTGCTACTCTGCTGCGAGTGAACACAAATCCGTCATGCCATACCAATATTAAGGGTTCTGCCAGGGAACATAAGCACAAAAAAGTACTCAGCAAGCTCCGACATTTGTGAGTAATGCAGCTAGGAGCTTATACACTCATTAGGCTCTACACTAGTGAACATTTCATCCAGGAGCTTGACTTTCAATATAATACGAAGAGAGACATAGGTACTCGTCAGATTTTGATATATTCTCCAAATTCCCCGCGGAATATAGACATATCAATGTCTACTACATCTGATGCCGGGTCAAGTAGATAGACTTTTACAAATTTATCCCTGAGGTAAAAACCACCATCAACACCTGCATCATCTTGATAGATACATGAACTCGTCACTTGATGGTTGAATGGATGAAATTTTGTCATAATTCGTCATCAGAAAATTCAGAAATTAGGTCTTTGTTAAAAATGTTGTAGATCTTCATACAATGTCTGGTTTTGATGATCTACCCCAATTTTTTGTTGCTCGGGAAATTTTCTTGCGGTAACGAAGAGATTTTTGAGTTTTGAGCCTATATAGGGATCGAAATTGACGAAACAACAAACTTCTAGGAAGTCTTCAAAAACTTTTCAGCTATCACCTAGCTTCGTGTTTTACCCAGATCTCTTAGCTTGTTCATAAAATTATTTTGAATTTCGGATATGTTGCAAAGGTTATCCATACAAAGACAATGACATATGACCCATCCCTAGATTCTTCACCAATTACTCCCACATCATGGCTTTGTGCAAGATAATGCAAAATTTCGTCAGACGAGCTTGATACAAAAACGTCATTGAAAACGCAGGGGTACCAAAGTACACCACCAACTTTTTCTTAGGAAATCTATATGGACAAACTTAATACGACTCCGAGAGTTAAACTCAATCAAGGAATAATATCTAGAGTTATATCACTCGCTCTTACGATTAGAATGTTTACAGAAACAAATCCTTGAACCTAATCACAAAGAGATTACTTGAACGGTACCAAAGACCAATGTCCAAGAATCAATCAAGTTGTATACAATAAACTAGGTTGGATGTATCTACTATGATTGATTAACGTACAACTTGTGATATTTCAATTATAAAGATAAACAATATTAAGAGCAAAAATAAATAACACAATATTATAAGTTTTGTTAACGAGGAAACCGAAAATGCAGAAAAACCCCGGGACCTAGTCCAGATTGAACACCAAACTGTATCAAGCCTCTACAGACACTAGCCTACTACCAATTAACTTCAGACTGGAATGTAGTTGAGCCATAAAATGTATCCCACCAATTAAGGTACATTCGCACTCCTTACGCCTCTTGAATCCCAGCAAGACTCCGCGTAATTGATTCCCTTAGCTGACATCACACCAACTAAGAGTTGCTTCAACTCAATTGAAATCTTTGAACCAAATCTGTCACAACCCAATTTTCTGCCAATATTTTTTTTTTAAATGAGAAAACAAGGGAAGTAATCAAATTGTTATTAGCGTACGTTTACATATTCTAATGTGCTTTGATGGTTTATAGTTTCTATAAACATTTCTAAGTTGAACTATATGCACCAAGAATCTTCATTTAGGAGATGATTGTGATTGCATCAGACTTATTAAGATTATCAGGGTTGTCGACACCTTGTTAATGTGCAAACATTCGGTGGCTATTTTCATATTCCGTTTTACTTATATTCACAACAAAACTCCTATTCACAAGGTTGTTAGAGTCTGAATATGATACAAAGATGACGCATCAACAGAAGAAAACATCACCTCAAATAAAAACAGATGCAACATGAAACTGATAACTAATATGTACACCAGTTAACTACTAGGATGTGCTCAGTCGATCCACACGTAATACTATCCTTCCTTTCCTTCACCTTCAGCTACTGTACTTCACCTGGCACTAAACAAAATACCTAATGAGTACAGACTAGTGGGATCTTATAGGTAAAAGTGAAACTCAAAACAAGAAGAACAGAAAAACCACAAGATGAGCATAATATAACAACAAAGAATTCAAGAAGAACATGATGGAACAGAAATGAAAGCACACAATTTATTCTCATGGAGAGCCCACCCAAGCCATGAGTCTGGTATAATCAAAACACAATAAACACAAATAAGTGAAGTATGCATACGACTGGCTCTCCCAAATAAATAGTATATATACTATCAAAACGGATGAATTACCGCCCTACTAAGTATATAGATACGGATGAATTACCGCCCTACTAATAACATTGCATAATAGTATCGTACACGGATGAATTACCGCTCTACTAGGTAATATAAACACGGATGAATTACCGCTCTACTACTTAATATTCAAACGGATGAATTACCGCCCTACTTGACTTACTAAAGAGTTGTTGGGAGAAACAGACACTCCTCAGGGGATCACCAACCAATGCATACCACACAACACTCATCGATAAACAAGATACACTTGCACAAAATAACACATCCAATAGTTCAAAGGTAAGGTTAACCAGAAATGTACAATTGCGAACAAATACACGCTTAACAGCTGCTAGAAATTCTGCCTAAATCCCCACCTCGTTTCCTTAAAGAAATCTTACATCCGTCAATCCCCTTCTTGAGTCCCCATCCCTTTGATCCTATATAAAAGATATATTAAAAGAAAAAGTAAGTAATCGCAGTTGAGTAGTTCTCAATCACAGCTACTGTTGTAGCTATATCTTTCTGTATAAACACCGATTTTCAATTCGTTATACCGTTCTGAAATCTTCTATCAAATTCTCCTACTACTCATATTTAATTTAAAACTAATCCGGAACTCAGGTTATGAATCTAATATAGAAATTGAACAACAAAACGATGGTTATATCTTTTAATCGAAAATTGCTTAATTGAAAATGAACTAAGCTACTATTTCAAAACCAAACGTTCATATAATTATTTCTTCACAATCAAAGTAGCTAATAGCTTATATCCCTACCCTCCATTACATCTGATTCGATCTAATTTCAAAGTTCATGTGACGTGATAAAAGAAATTAAAACATACCTTAAGCTAAAAATCACCTTGAATCAGATTAGATCCTTGTAAGCTCCTTCTATTAAAATCAATCTAGGTTTATCAATTCAAGGTCCTAACTCCACAATTCACCTCAAAGAAGAAATCACGAGATAGATTCTCAAGTTTTGCCTATCTATTCCTGATTGAGAGAACAGAAATAATAACCCTCTTCTTTTCCTCATTCCCCTCCTCTTATTTCCCTGTAATTCTCTTTCATTGTTATTCCTATTTTGTCCCTGAACTATAGCTGCAGGTGTTATCCCTAACAAAGAGACACCATTTTCTATTTCAAGACCCAACAGAATACTAAGCCTTATTCTATTGCTATTTAAAAAAAAATTAAGTAAATTGAACCCTATCCAGCCACACGACCCGACCTACCTGACTATAATCACAACATCAAAATGTGATAGCTAAGCTAATTGTCACACGACATGAGTAATACTAGCAAATTTATACGTATACTTATATAGATATTATTTTATTTATTTTTGATCCTCACAAAATCTGCCTCCCACAGATTAAGCCTATATATAATTTCCTTTTACAATCAAATAGTTTGATCAAAGGTGATGTAAATCGATAGCAACAGACAAAGTCTAGCTAAACTCAGAATCTGGACTTATGCAACCCGAAGTGTAGCCTAGATAATTATTCACCTCACAAGTATTAAACTTTTGGAATCAACAAAGTTTGAGACGAAGAGAACTTATATGATTTCTATTTATCTTGAATGAGTGAGCAGCTCAACAATCGATCAAGATCAGGATACTCGAGTTATCAAGGAAAGATAACTAGACATGGCTTCACGAATCCATATGAAGACTTTGTAGTCACTAAACCCTAAAAGGGTTAGGAAGAGGACGACTCTAGTTACAACTAGGACACATCAAAAAGTAGTGTCAGGATTCAAAGATCCCAGTTGCTTGAAGTTCCCCTTTTATAGACATTCAAAGCATACGTTGCTTTAGGTTTAATCTAAGATAACGTTGGAATCAAACAATCAATATCCACCGTTAGATGAATCTTTGAATTTGATTTACATAATCAAGATATACATTCGGGTTAGATGAAACCGTAACCGAGCTGTGTATAAAGACTATGTTCAAGGTGGTTGGCCGAAACTAGCCATTTGAACTTAAAAGCTTAATATTCATTTTCATGAACACTTAAGACATTAACCATGAGTCAAAAACATGTGATCAAATTAGTCTAGTGTTTTTAGAGAATTAATCAAATGTTAATTATCTCGTAGAAATAATTTAATCGCACTTGAAAATAATCGACATGGTTAGTAGGTGTACAAGGTATAATTACCATTGTCGTTCGTGAGTCGGTTCAGTTTCACTACGTGTACCAGTTTGTAAGCTAACGAGCCAAACCAAGTTTCGGAGTTAACAGAACTATTTAGGTCTGCGTACCTGTATGGATACCTTAATACTATCACCGGTTCCGGAGTCCACATAACTATTTTGGTTTGCGTATCGGTTTGGATACATAACCGAGTTCGGGAACACATAACTATTTTGGTACGTGTACAGGTTTGGATACTAACCCGTTTCCGTGACCACAGTTCCTTAATGGTTTGCATATGAGTATGCGTACTGATCTGGTTCACGTGTTGAACAGATTTTTACATGGTGTGCATAAGAATATGCGTACCACAAATCTGCAAGTCGATATATAGCTACCCCGCTATGTGTACGAGTACATGTAATACGGGTTCTGACTTATAACAGTTTTTCCAGTTTGTAAGACTGATAATACTGTATTATATCTGAATCTATAGTAGTTCTATATTTATCTCTAAATCAATTTGAAACATTCGAATAACATCAATGACACATATCACTGTTCCAAGCTATTTTCGAATGATAAAACTTGAATCATGATTTTGATTCTGAATAATAAATTTTCCTTAACCGAAATTCATCAAGTATGAACATTAAGTTTAGTCATTATATTTCGAGAACTAATTATTAATATAAACTTTACTCAAAATTCTTGTATATGCATAATAGTTTAATTAGTTATGCGACATCGTCTCAATGATAGAAAAGTGAATATAACTTGAGAAATAGGTGGTTCAGTCTTCATTTACCTTTTATTAATGAAGTTCTCCAAAAGCTTCGATTGATCTTCGCCTTCAAACGGTAGAACGCAGTGATAACTGCCGTGATCCACTGTTTCTCAACTACATTTCTATCCTAGTCCGAGACTTAACTAATTGTAAACTAGAAATCAAGATATGGCTTTGACAACTAAATTTGACAACAAGCTTGAGATAGCAACACTAATATCCCCCTTTGTCAATTTTAGTGGAAAAACTATCAATACATATGGATAAAAAAATAATGCTTTGAAAACTCCTCGAATCCATCATGCTTGATTTCCTTGGTTCTTCAACTCTTTGAACTCTTCGTAATTTCAAGTTGCAATAATTCTGAAAGTGTTCAAGTGGATATAACAACTTTCGAAAACAAATATTCTCAATCGTCGTTATACGGAAACATAGTATTATTACTTCTACAAAGTTCAATTGTATCCCAACTCTGAAGTAATACTACAGTGATATGTTTCTACCCCTTAATCAATACTTACATCTTTTGCATAATAGGTGAAACCTATAGATTATTGATTCACCCCCCCCCCCCCTACATAATGATCCGTAAATTATATGTATGTAGTACGAAACTACTACCCCCTTTTTGTCAATAAAATTGGCAAAAGTACGAAAATCGTGGGATCGTAACGAATACAACCAAAAGATATGTCAAGTTAAGGAAGTTAGAGATTCTACATCATAACATAGTTAAAATGCAACTCCTCATATCAACTTTTTTAGATGATATCACATAGTAAGAAAATACTTAGCGCTCATCTAGGAGATTTAAGATACAAGCATCCCCTTTAAATTCCACAGCCACACTCCCCACAAAGATATAACAATTATGCACAAGTTCATTTAAGAACTCTCCCTCATTTGATGTTATTCCCAGGAGGACAACATGAGTGATCTTGCTTTATAAAAAGAAGGGTTTTGTTGGACATTAACAAATCACATGGATTTGTATCCAAAAATCGACTTAAAATAATTTATACACCAGTTACAGACAAAAGATAATTTTAATCGGTATTACTCAGCATAAGAAAATCTTACAGAGTATGTTAAGCAGTAAATACACAAAAGTGTTATCACAAGTAGATCCATACTACAAGAAAATTCTCAAAGAGTTTGTTCTATTTTCCGTTTATAAAAAACATAATAGATTTAACTTTTGAGCATATACGAAATATCAGCTCGATTCACGAAAACGTAACGACACATATATTTCATAAGACTTTCGCAATAATTAAACCAATAATGATTACATACAACAAGTTCATCCTCCAACAACTCTAGAATTTAAATAAATAAATCTAAAAACATGCAAGATGAAAAATGTTGGAAATAGCTTGTGTAATCACAATTTTTGCTATACTAAACCCTAGTTATCCTTCTCAAAAGTAAGAATAATTTTTCACAAGAAGTTTCCTAAAAAAAAATAAAAAACGAACTAAACTAGATTTTTCCAGACTCTTCACTGGTATTAAGACCCTTGAACATGAGATTTCATGAGAACAAGGTCAGAAGAAACCTTTTTTAACTCAGTCTTTAACATGTCTAGACCTTTTAGCGTTTCAACAAGTTCTAGTTTCGCTTCCTCAAATTGTTTAAGAAAATCATAAACAACATCGGCAGAGATCATCTCTTCCCGTTCAACATCTTGATGATCATATGCAAAATAACAATTCACATGTTTTTTGGAAGAATAAACAACTTCGCCATCAACTAGAGTTCTCTTCTTTCCTATTGTTTCAATACCATCGAGATTAAGAGCTTTCTCCATGCTTTCAAAGATTTGTGATATAGGAGACATTCTTGGGTGCAGAAACTTGGATGGGAATTTCTCAATCACAAGTTAAGGTATATAAAGGAGTTTGTAAAGAGGTATTCTCTGGGATGTTGGTTGGTTCGTAACCTGTCTTAGATATTAAGGTTTTCGTACGGTCACGAAGGAAAGGTACGTGTACCTTCTGATGGTACGTGTTAGAGCACTACCCGATCGAACTCGCAAGCGTTGCTATCTCAAGCTTGTTTGTCAAGTTTAGTTGATCAAAACTATATTCTTGATTTCTAGTCTACTTATAGTTATGTCTCGGATTAGGATAGAAGTGTGTAGTTGAGCTTTAGACTTCACGGCGTTCACCAATTGAAAAAGAAGATCTACAGAAGAGCTTGGAGGAACTTCATCAACAAAAGGTTTGTGGAGACTAAAACTTATCTATCACTCAGAAGTCTATTTTATTCTATCTTCTAATTAGACTAAGTCGTATAGCTATATAGACTTTTATATTATACACATTTGATATTTCGAGTCGAGTTTATCTCGCGTATCTAATTCTCGAAATATGTGTTGGAAGCTTTTAGCTTTAACTAAGTTCATTATATTATTGACGAGTTTAGTTTGAGACAATTTATTTGTTGGAAACTAAATATTAAGTCAAAAGATGATCATGTGAAAATTACCTTGAACATCTTATATGATTTGTATGAGACAATCGTTTGACGTCGACTTGGGAAGTTTCGTATTGATCGATTAATCGCTTGAAAATTACTTGAAGATAGTGGTATGTGTGAGATTACCATTGTTTTCTTCCAAGGATGTTTCAATGATTAAAATGACAGTTTTAGAACTACCATGTCTGGATATATTACAGGTTGTATACTTTGTATACTTTGTATACTAACTGTGCAAGTCTAGTTCAGGTTCGGAACTATTATTCGCGGACTCTCTTTGCGAACTGGTTTACCTATGAAAAGGTCCGCAACTTGTGTTCGTGTACCCTGTTTGCGAACGGGCTAGATAAAGCCAAGTCCGAAACTCATGTTCGCGTATGATGTTTGCGAACGGCTGGACAAAGCCAAAGTCCAGAACTCTTGTTCGCGTACTCAATTTGCGAACAGAGCAGTTTAGTTCTAAAATCGGTGTAGTGTGATTTCATACTCATGAACTCAGGTTCATTTGCGAGCTAAAGTCCCTGGAACTTTAATATATTAAGGTATGTGAACTAGTTTTACAAACCGCGGCACTATGTTCATGAATTGGTCCTTGTATAAGTAGTTTGTACAATTACAAACCAAACCGATTTTGTTTCAAATGGTTCATATACATATTCCTATAAGATGATGAAAATTTGAACAATTCTCTTAAAACACATTTAGATTCATTTGATTATCTATCATGATTGATTGATCATCATATTTGGTCTAGAAGTGTTAGATGAATATGGCTAAGTTATAAGTGTTAATATGGTAACCTCGGTTAACTATTATTGAGCCAACAAGGTATACACGTTTGGGTACGGTTCATCCATATATAAATATAAGTATATTTCGTTTGTGTGTATCAAGCTAATACCATCTAACAGTGGAGATTGATTGCTTAGTTTCAAAGCAGACTTAGCTTGAATCTTAAATCAGGAGTTCATCTAACGGTGAATATTGAATGCTTTGTTACTAAGCTATCTTAGCTTTGACTGTAAGCAACCCTGATTTGAAAGGTTATATAAGGGAGAACTCTAGCATCTGGGAAACCTAATCCCGAAACTTCCGTGTGCCCTAGTTGCAAACTAGAGTCGATTCTCCTTTAACCTGGGTTTTCCAAAACCATTATTAGGTTAACGACTTGAAGACTTCATTTGGGATTTGTGAAGCCAGATCCAACTATTTTCTCTGTAGTTGCGTATTCTAATCTTACTTTTTATATCTATTGAGTTTTATCTTCTCTAAGATTTACTTAAGATTTATCTCCGATGGGAAAGATATAAAAAGTAATCATAACAGTTATTCATCTCAGACTCTTGTGATTCCGCAATAACTTTCTCTGTTAATCAGTTGTGTTACTGTGAGGTGAATGATATTTCTAGGATGCTATTTGGGAGTATAAGTCCGGGGTATTAGTTGTGTTTCCTGTTCACCTTGATTTGTCTTAAGACGGAAACAAAACCAAGAATAAACATATATGTGGGAGACAAAATTTGTTTATAAGTCTTCGAATTTGGGTCGTAGCAACTCTTAGTTGTGGGTGAGATCAGCTAAGGGAATCAAGTGTGTAGGAGCAGAATATCGCAGCAACCTTCACTTGCGAATTATTAACGACGCAACATAATAATGTCGCAGAAGAAATATTAGAAACGACGCAACAAATGACATTAGCTTAAATATGAGAAAGGTGTGACGATTCTGCGAAGAGTCAAAAAGACTTGTGAAGACTAACATTTGTAGACCTGCGAAATGTCGCAAGGTAAATCCGAAATTAAGGGAAATATTAGTTGTACATGAGCCGTCATCCACTATGTAATATCCTATATAAAGAGAAAGGCAGGAGAGACACATTTTTGGAGGATACACTTTAGAGAGGTTAGACAATTTAGAGAGAGAGACTTTATTTTCTTTATCATCTTCTTCTCCTAAAACTAGATCTAAAGCTCTACAAAATATCCATTAATGGATATTGTAAATGTAATACTAATGTAACCTCAACAATCATAGTGAAGAACCATGGATGTAGATCACATTGATCGAACCATGTAAAAAATCCTTGTGTCCATTTTATAATTTTAGCACTTTGATCTTTATTTTGATTATGAAATAGATTTAGATCTAGAAAATATTATAAGGGGTGTGTTGTGTTGCAGAGATGGTCAGAGTTGGAACAAACAAACCTGTGGTCATGTGTTCGAATTCGCAGCCGCACAAAATTTTTCAAATATTTTTGAACTTTCAAATGCGAAGAAATGGAATAAAATTGCGGCATTGTGTGTTTCCTTCGCAAGAAGCAAGTAGCCCAGATGGTCAGAGAAGAAGTATGCAAACTAGAGGACTTGGGTTCGAATCTCCCTCCTCGCAAAGAAATTTTTGCTTCGCAAAGGTTTATATCATAAGCATTTCTTTCACAGACACTTTCCTTGCAAACGTTCGCAGCATGAACAAATACTTCACAGATGTTCGATTACTTCATAGAGATGTTTACTTCACAAAGAAGAAAGTTGATGATTATTTCGCAAGTTAATTTCGCAAGAGAGGATTAGTACAGTTGGTATGGTGCGAGAAAATCCAAGAAGCAGGTCAAGGGTTCAAGTCTCATTTCTCACACTTCTTTTTGCTGCGCGAAGCTCATACATTCCAAGGCATTTATTCACTTCTTTGACATCAACAGCGAATCACATAAAAGCTAAGTACCACTTTCCTTGAACATTTTACTTTTACAAAAAATAAAAGATTTTTGATTTGATTTAAAAAAAGCGAGATAATCGCAGAATTACAAAGATTTCAGAACTACAAAGATTTCACGATTACAATGATTCGAGAAAAATCTCGCAGATATTACAAAAGAGACCGAGAAAAATCTCGCACAGATCAATTTATATATTTCCCTTAAATATTTGTTTTGTCTCAAATGAGAATGATATCCAACATGGAGAGTAGTAGCGGGCAAACCTTTATGGCGTACACCCTAGTTCGCGAATAAAATTTCGCAAGAGGCAATGTACCTAAAGTGCGTCATATAAGGGGGTACCTATTAGGATCATCTCCATGAAAGATGTTTATCGGATGAGATGAAACAAGTTATACAAAGGAAATCAAAACAAAGAAAAACGATTTGAACTTGCAGTTAAATGAATATTTTTGATAAAAGAAATGTTGAATACTAATCTAAATTCTTATTTGCATTACAACATTGCATGAGGCAGAGAACGTGGAGTAATAATTTCGCAATACTTCTTATTCGCAATCAAGGACGGATACTTCTCAAAGGATACTTCATACTTCTTATATATTTCGAGGATTAAGTACTTCTTATACTTCTTCAAAGGATACTTCATACTTCGCATACTTCAAGAAACGATACTTCATATATACTTCTCAAAGCTTCGGAACTTCGCAAAAGAATGGAGGCAAGTACGTACTTTTCAAGTCCAGTATTCTTTCGCTCGTTCCTTCATCAACAAAGATCAAAGACTACTACAACAACGGATTTTTTCTTAAAGATCGCTCTTCAAGCAATATTCAAGAAAAAAGAGGCAAGATGTAGGAGCAGAATATGGCAGCAACCTTCACTTGCGAATTATTAACGACGCAACATAATAATGTCGCAGAAGAAATATTAGAAACGACGCAACAAATGACATTAGCTTAAATATGAGAAAGGTGTGACGATTCTGCGAAGAGTCAAAAAGACTTGCGAAGACTAACATTTGTAGACCTGCGAAATGTCGCAAGGTAAATCCGAAATTAAGGTAAATATTAGTTGTACATGAGTTGTCATCCACTATGTAATATCCTATATAAAGAGAAAGGCAGGAGAGACACATTTTTGGAGGATACACTTTAGAGAGGTTAGACAATTTAGAGACAGATAGACTTTATTTTCTTTATCATCTTCTTCTCCTAAAACTAGATCTAGAGCTCTACAAAATATCCATTAATGGAGATTGTAAATGTAATACTAATGTAACCTCAACAATCATAGTGAAGAACCATGGATGTAGATCACATTGATCGAACCATGTAAAAAATCCTTGTGTCCATTTTATAATTTTAGCACTTTGATCTTTATTTTGATTATGAAATAGATTTAGATCTAGAAAATATTATAATGGGTGTGTTGTGGGATTTCCTGCAACTACAAAGTGCACAGAGTCTTGATTGGATTCAAGAGGCATAAGGAACGCGACTGTACCTTAATCGGTGTGAGACTTGGTTAAGGATCAACTACATTCTAGTCCGAAGTTAACTTGTAGTAGGCTAGAGTCTGTAGCGGCTTAATACAGTGTGGTGTGGGTTTTTCTGCATTTGTGGTTTCCTCATTAACAAAATTTCTGGTGTTTGTGTTATTTTTTTTCCGCATTATATTTGTTTATATAATTTAAATATCACAGGTTGTGCGTAGTTCATTCACAGTTGATAAATCTGACTTTGTTTGTTGGATATAAATTAATTGACACTTTGGCATTGGTCATTGGTACCGTCCAAGTATTGCTCATATTAATCAGGCACACGGATTTCTATCTGTTCGATTTGCTGATTGTATTGAGAAAGAGATAAAGCTATTTGATATACTTCTTGATTGAGTCTCACTTTTAAGTTGGAGCTCTCGGAATTATATTGGAGTTTAGTCCATACATATTTTCGAACGAATTATTAGGTGTGGTTGTTATACCCCATTTTTTCAATTGGTATCAGAGCTGGCAAACACGGTAAGACTTCACAAGTCTGTGTTTGAAGGAATCCAATGTGTATGGACAGTAAAATCTTTGTTGACGTTTCACCAGTTTTTGATCTACCCAACTCCGAGTGTGTTCTAGAAACCATCGATGAGGTTGAGTGTTTTGATCTAGAGAAAATCATCAAAAATCTTTGTTGAGAGAAACAACGATTGATAAGGAAAATTGATGGTCTTCTTTGTGAAATTTACTTCAAGGATTCTGATCTTCGAGAATGTTATGAAGAGGTAGTTGATAGGTGTCTAAAACACCTAATTTACTATCTAGTAGTTACGCTTTCTTTGTCACTTTTCTGGTGAATTATGTGCTTTACACGTGTTTTTGAGTTATTAGGTACTCTGGAGTCACACGGAGGAAAAGAAGAAGAAACTACTCAATTTGAGCAAAAGGGCAAAATAGTCATTCATGGGCGAGCACTATCTGGAGCCCAGTCAAGGTTAAGGGGCAACTCTATTTGGAGGAGTGCTAAATACAGTCAAGCTGAGGTTAAGGGGAGGCCAAATGGTTATCCCTTAGCAAGGTGACCGGGTGTTGAACAACTGACCCTATTTCTATACCCTGAAATCGAGAGACCGTCTTTCATCCATTCTTTCACCTGGACCTGATATTGAGAAATAAAATAGTGGCTATGGTGTTCGATTGAGGAATTATTGGAGAAATTGGTGAGGAGTAACTCAAATATTTGATGCTGCTTGTGGCGGATTTGAGAGTTAGGTTCATCTGCAGCTGGAATTTGAGAAGAAGACTAGGGTTTTGAATCCAGGCATGGCTTGTGGTGGATCTGAAATGGAAGAACTTCTGCTGTTGTTAATTTGAAAAGGGTCTTGGTTCTGTGATTGAGGCTGATGTTAGACAAGATGAATGTTGGTACTTGGGTTCGGTTAAGAGGGGATCTGGTGCTGATTCGAGTATAATGCAGTATGAACAAATTTAGGGTTTGATAGAGATGATGTTTGATGGAGAAATTGAGTCTGCAGAGCAATTGTGCTTGATGGGTTTCAGTGAATTGAGCACAAGGTTATTGAAATTGAGATGGGTTTGAAACACTGGTGATGCTGTTGATGTTTGGAGCTGAGATTGTGATTCCGGTGGAGAGTCAGGTGGCAATAGAAATGGAACTGATGGAGTTGTTATTATGCAATAGATGCAACCGGAGAAACTGAGGGATTGAAGTGGTCACAGCAATTGGTGTTTAACTGATGCTGGTGGTGACTTGGTAGGAAGGCAGGAGGGAGCTTTTGGTGTTGATTGAAATTTAGATTTTGAGTACAAGACTGAGACAGTGAAGGCATTGAGATAATGGGTGTGACAATGGATTTGAGCGTCTGCTAGGCTCAAGAACAATGGGAATGAAGAAGCTGCTGCCTTGAGGAGGTTAAGCAAGTGTGATGGCCATGAACTGAAGCTGGTGGTGTGTTGGTGAACTGAGTTAAAGCTTGAGCTCAGTTGGTGAATATGGCTGTTGCAGGGAGTTGTGGACGGCGCAGAAATCTGGGGAAGAATGGAGTTGCAGTTGATGCTTGTGAAATGATGGTGTCGATGCTGCAATTGGAGTAATGGAATTGGCTGGAGTTTGATGTTAATACTGCTGCGGTTGTGCTATGAATGGTGGTAGCTCAGGAGTAATGAGCTACTTTGGTGGTATTGGAATTGCAAGTAGTTGGATGTGTTTGAGATGATTGTAGTTGAACTGTAGAGTTAATGGGCAATGTTGATTTGAAATTGCAGTTGGCACTGATGCTTGGAGATGGTATGCAGCTACAGAGAGGAGACAACTGATGTTGTTGACTTGAGAAATTATGGCAAACTAATGGAAGTTCAGGTGCTAGAGCTAATGGGCATTGTTGGCCTGAGCTGGTATTGATGGTGCTGCGATAGAGAGCGTGAGGTTGAGTTGATATAACTTAGTGCCAGGAACTGGTGGTGTTATGAAGTCTGATTTGCGGATTGGAGTTGGGACTGAGTTGCAGGATGAGTTTTTGCAGCTACAATTGTAATTGAACAATATGGAAATAGGAGTTGATTTGTTGGCTCAGAATGAGGCATTACAAGTTATGCACTGAAGTTGCAGGGAAGGCAGCCATCATGGCTGAAGCACAATGATTGTGCTACACAATTCAGGCCACTGCAAAACAGCCTAGGCCCAAGTGAGTCAGAATGAGTCAGACCTGACTCATCTGTTTGGATAACTGACTCACATCTGATTGGACCCGGTTTGACTCAGTGACTCACCCGAGTTGACTCGACCGTTTTGACCCGTTGACCGGTGACCGGGTGGACTTTGCCGGTCACCTGAAATAGTTTTCCGGTGACCTTTCCGGCCAAGTTCCGGCCATAATCCCAGTTTTCAGGCGACGGTTTTTGGACATAATTTCACATGGGTATTTCTCACACATGGGCTTGGTGGACCACTTGGAGATGGGTTTTGAGAAGACCTAATATTGGAAGGAGTATCCTTTATGGAAATTGAGAAACATATAAAGAGAGATCTTTAATCTTTAATCTTTTTATTATTCTTTTTGGCCTCTACTTTGTTCTAGGGTTTAGAACCATGAAGTCTTTTCTCTTTCTTCTTGTTATGAACTCCATGAATATGAGCTAGAGTTTTTTCTATTGGTTATGGAATAAGTTGGATTTCCAAATATGGGTTTTAATTCAATAAATTAGTTTTCTCTCATATTATCGTTTATGATTCACCATTAATATTGTTACATGATTTGAATGCTTGTTTAGTCGAGTCGCGAATCGATTGAGTTTGCTTTCATCTTTATTGCTAGATTAGGGTTATTATACGCAAAAGTGATAATTCCTGACTTGAAGTAGCATAATTATGATTATAGTTTGTAGTGATATATTCTTATGATCATATGTGAACCATAACCTTTGTTAAATCGGATTAGTGCTTTTACACGTTCGATTGCTTTGATTGGCCTGATTTCATAGTACTTAATGCATCTAGGGAATTAAACTTGATTAGTGCTTTTACACGTTAGGTTGTTCCTTTAGATAGAATTCATATTCGCATCTTTTAATGTGTTTGTTGATGACAAGAGGAGATTAGCGGGATATTCTTGCGATCAAGGTATTCTAGGGCCTTTGATAAAAGTTGAGATTAAAATATCAATTCTAGTTATTGTGTTGAAAACATGTTTGTGAATGAAGACGAAATCCTTGACCAATACTTTCTCATCTGTGATTTGATTTGTTTGCTTATTTCTTTATTTGCTTTTACTTTAGTTTATAAAATCACAAAACTACCGGTGTTATTTATAGGGAACCGAAACAATTTGACAACCTAGACCTCTCTGTGGGATCGATCCTTTCTTGCCCTTGCTTCATTATATATTTTGAGTAGTAAGAAAGTGTAATTATATTTGTGTCGGCTGACAACCGGTCAGTAGTTTATCTCCATAAGAAGTTAGATGAACAAATCCGGATCAGTACTGATTTTTTTGCAGGTATTTCAAAGAGTAAGGATTTGAAGTCTGTCAAAGAATCTTCAATGGATTTGAGAAACTCCTTTAATTCTTCTTTGAAGGATTGTCGTAAGTCAGGAGATAAGCGAGGTTTAGGCTTTCTAAAACCTGATGTAACTTAGAATTTCTCAGATGAGTTTAGAGATGTTGGTACATGTATGTTTTGTGATTCTCGTGATCATTCTCAACATACATGTATGCCTTTTACGAAAAGTTTAAAGGTTGCTAGTGATCTTCACAAGAAAGCTGAACAACTATTTACTACTCTAAAAAGGTGTACAAAACTAATAAGAAAACCCAAATGGGAAATTATTCTTAGTATGAGAGTTTTTGCTCTAAAATCAACATCACCCTTTCAATGGTTCCTTGATAGTGGATGTAGCTGGCATATGACTGGTGATCCTTATTGGTTTGTGAACTCGAATGATTTTGAAGGAAGACTAGTAACATTCGGAGATGGGAGTTGTTGCTACATAAGCAAAAAGAGGACGATCAAACTACCAAGCGTTTTCTGAAATCCATGATGGCGTATACGTTAAAGGTATGACTACTAATCCTCTTTCTATTAGTCAAATTTGTGACAAAGGCTATAAAGTTGTCTTCAGTGTGAATAGATGTGACATTGTAGACAAGACTGGAAAAGTAATTTTTCAGGGAACTCGTGGTAAAAATAATTTTTATCTTTTGGATACTTAGTTTAATAATTGTTGCAATTTGACTAAGGTGGAATCTACACATCTTTGGCATGAGCGTTTTGGTCACATCAATTATCGCCTTTTAACTAAGATCATTCACAGATAACTTGTTAGAGCTATTCCCAAAATCAATATTGAGATTGATGGTGTCTGTGGTGTGTGTCAAAAGGGTAAACAAACAAAAGTTCCACATAAATCATCTCGAGATATTCTCACTAAAGCTCCACTTGATTTAATTTATATGGATCTCTTCGGTCCTATTCAACAACCTACTGTTGCTGGGAAGAAGTGCACTTTGGTTATGGTAGATGATTACATCAGATTCACTTGGGTGGCATTTTTGGCTCATAAGAATGAAACCTTAAGTGAATTCAAGATTATTGTTAATAGAATCCAAAACGAATAGGGTCGCAAGCTAAAGAAAATTAGCGATCGTGGAACTGAATTCAAGGACACCAAAATGTTTGAATTTTGTGATAAACTGGGGATTATTCAACAATACTCACCAGCCATTACTCCACAAGCCAATGGATTTGCAGAAAGGAAGAATAAGAACATTCAGGAAATGGCAAGGGTAATGCTCCATAACAAAAACTTACCATTGAAATTTTGGGGAGAAACTGTTTTTTACAGCATGCTATTTGATCAATCGTATTTATTTACGATCTAAAACCATAAATACTCCTTATGAGTTGTGGTACGGTAAGAATCCCAACTTACACTATCTCAGAATGTTTGGAAGTAAGTGCTACATTCTAAAAGATCGAGAACAAATATGAAAATTTGATTCCAAAAGCGATGAAGGTATTTTTCTTGGCCATGCATCTGACAGTCGTGATTTTCGAGTATACAATCTCAGAACCCATGTTATGATGGAATCAAAAAATGTTATCATTGACGATCTGAGCGATTTCCGACATGATGACCCTCCTGCTGAATTGCCTCCAACGGATACAATTGAGAAACTCAAAAAAAACTCAGAATTAGTAGAAGTTGTACCAACAGTTGCAGATCCTGATATTTCTAGTGACGAGGAGAAAACCCCTAGTCAGGGTATTCCTGTTGAACGTGAACGTGCACCACCACGACATCTCTGGGTTCAAAGGAATCATGATACTAACAGTATTATTGGAGGAAAATATTCTACAACTAAGACGAGAGGACAACTTCAAAATATTTGCAAGTTTGGATGTTATCTATCGCAAGTAGAACCAAAAAACATTGATGAAGCTCTTAGCGATCCCTTCTGGGGGAATGCAATGCACGAAGAGTTAAATCAATTCCAAAGACAAGATGTATGGGAACTCGTACCTTATCCTTGTAATGTAAATACTATTGGTACTAAATGGATATTCAAGAACAAGTCAGATGAATTTATCACAATTTTCAGAAACAAATCTAGACTTGTCGGTCAGGGATATTCACATATTGAAGGTATCGACTTTGACGAGACCTTTGCTATTGGGGCACGCCTTGAGTCATGATTGTTTTCTCAATATTAAGCTATTTCAAATGGACGTAAAATCCGCATTCTTAAATGGATGTTTAAAAGAAGAGGTCTATGTTGCTCAACCTAAAGAATTTGAAAGTTCAGAATTTACTGATCATGTCTTTAAGCTCAGAAAGGCATTATACGGATTAAAACAAGAACCTCGTGCCTGGTTCGAAAAACTAACCACTTCTCTTGTTAGGAAAGGTTTTTGAGAGGTGGAGCTGATAAAGCATTGTTTACTAAATGGAGTTGGAAGGATGTTGTTATTGCTCAAGTATATGTAGATGATATCATATATGGATCGACCTCCGAGAAACTTGCAAAAGATTTTCAAGTCTCTCTTGGAAGGGAATTTGAGATGAGCAATGTTGGTGAATTAAAATTATTTTTAGGATTACAAATTCAACAACACAAGGATGGAATATACTTATCTCAAGAAAACTATGCTAGGGATCTTGTAAAAAGGTTCGGGCATGATAAGTCGACTCCAAAACTTACTCCTATGCCCACTACTGTTAAGTTACATAGAGATGAGAAAGGAATCAATGTGGATAAGAAACTTTATATCTTACAGCTACTAGACCTGATATTGCTTTTAGTGTTGATTGTTGTGCTAGATTTCAGGCTAATCCGAAGGAATCTCATCTAGCTGCTGCAAAACAGATCAAGCGATATATTCAACACACTATCGGTTATGGTCTATCTTATACTTTTGATACTAACACTAATCTTTCTCCTTATTCAGATGCTGACTAGGCAGGATGTGTGAAACACAGAAAGAGTACATCAGGGGAATTTTACAATATAAGGTTGAATTTTGTGGCATGACATAACAAGAAATAAAAATCATAATCCCTTTCAACATGCGAAGCAGAATATATTATTGCAGGTTCGTGTTGTACTCAACTTCTATGGATGAAACAAATGCTTGCTGATTATGGAATTAACACTGGCATAATGAAGATCTTTTGTGATAACTCAAGCGCGATTCGCATCACTGAGAATCATGTTGATCACTTAAGAACTAAGCACATCGATATAAGGTATCATTTTATTAGAGATCTCTATGAAAACTGTATTATTAACATGGAATTCCAGCCATCCGAACAACAATTGGCTGATTTTCTCACCAAACCTCCAGGTACTGCAACGTTTTAACACTTACGACAGTCTATTGGTGTTGTTTTGGTTCATTATATTTCTAGATTTTGCCCCTGGATTTATCGGTATCTTTTGGGCAATAAAAGCTTGAAGTTCCAGTGTAGTGTTGTTTAAATTCCGCATTTGTTTCTAGTAGTTGTATTATTTTTCTGTTTAGATCTATGAAGTTTCAAAGTATACAAAGAAATCCTTCTTTTCTCGTAAAAGTAAGGTCGCTCATGCCGTTCTCTTAGGAATGATATCAAATGGGGGAGAGTTCTTAAATGAACTTGTGCTTAATTGCCATATTTTTGTGGGGAGAGCGGTTGTGGAATTTTGAAGGAGTTAACTTGTATCTTTATAAACTCCTTGAGGAATACACTAAGTTTCGACTATATGAAATCATCGAAACAAAGTTGATATGTTCTCTTTTAGTCATGAAATATCTTTTTGAAACTTCATTATGATCCCATGGTTTTCGTACCTTTGGCAATTCATATTGACAAAAAGGGGGGGAATTAGTTGGTAGTTTACACTACATAGACTGGTAAGGACACATGTGCGATGCACATGCTTGAATTTTACTCATCCAACAATACTAAATTTGAGAGCAATGAATTTTTTTGCATAAAACAAAAGCTTATTATTCTTATTTGTACTCGTTACGTAGGTAATTGAAACAGCTTTTCAAATATATAAATTTTATAAAAATCCGGTTTATATTTTGAAAGATATTAAGTTTTTAAAAAATTTGATCTATTTTTAAAACAATGGCATTTCTGTAAATATGTAAAAAATGAGGACAACTAAGTAATTTAGGGGGTCTCTTACCAAAAATACCTTTTTTCTTTAGGAACAGTACAACTCCTTGAAAAGGGAAAACTCTGTTTTGATAAGAAAATTTTCTTCAGTGCCTTTCTCTAATACTCATGTGGTACTACCTAGCATGGAGAAATTTTCTTTTAAGGAATTCCCTGCTAAGAAAAAGTTTCGTGACTTACAGAATTCCAAAAAGGCCGTGAATCTGAAACGAGATGATTCTAACGTTTCTTATCCACGAACATGTTCATTATGTGGGAAAAGGAATCACAATGTTCTACATTGTTTTGCTAGAAATAAACAAATTTCTGATCTTCAAAATCTACTTGTTTTTATTGTCGACAGAGTAAATTGTCCGAAGACATCTACAATGGATTCCATTCCTGCAGAAAACCAGATCTCTCATAAAAGAGGTTTCCATGATCACTCATCTAGAAATCTCTACAGGAATCGTGTCTCTCATGTGTGTGCAAATCCCTTCGCCACAAATATACACATTCCCAGTGTTTATGAGAATAAGTCTGGTAGACCTAAGTCTAGGAGATGGAAGTCTCACAATTCTGATCCTCTGGAACCAATCTCTAGAGGTCCTAGACTTAATCCTAAGAAAAATCCTTCTGATAGATATTTAAAAGGGTTTATGTCTAATTCGCCTGGAATGAGATATAACCAAAGGAAGGTAAGGAATACACATCACAAACACTCAGAAGGTATTTACAACTCTTCCCTCAATCTTCGTAGTGGGATTACTTCTCACTCTGCTACCTAGTTCTAGGTATATTCATTCTTGAAACTAGCTTGAGGGTTGCAAGGATGAATTTTTGTGGGATACTCAACTTCGTTGTGATACCATCTGATCTTGTGTTTGTTATCTTTAAAATATAGATTGTTTTATTTCGAAAGTGATGTATTTTTTTTTCTGTACTCTATTTTTTGGAGAATCTTCTAATTATCAAGAAATAGTCTTCAATCGCCACATGTTCTAACTGCGTTGACCTCGCCGGACTCATAATTTCTTTATCATTAGCATCTCTCGCAAAGACTCTGCGAGCACGTTGTCATGAAAATCTTCGATGGTGCGATAGGAGTGGACAATGGAGTTGCAGTTCAAATTCTTGGCTTTTGTTCCTACTTCTATCACAAATGTTTCCTTTCCCTTCACGAAAGGCATCTCCGGTGTGGTGGTAATGTCGACTGTTTTTCTCCCCTTAAAAGTGATTACTTCCCCATCAATCATCTTGAGAATAATTTCTTTATGTTTCTACAATCGTTTGTTTGATGCCCATGGAACGATGGTAAGAACAAAACTCATGGCTTCTATTTCGCGTGGTTCCATTCCAACATTCCAAGGTCTTTGGTACATTTTCCATCACAAGTATAGCTTCCCAAATCTTTTCAACGCTAGCATTGAGTGGAGGCATCCTGTCTGTTTCCACATCTTGTCTATGACTTCTCTGCCCTCCACGGTTATTTTGCCTTCATCACCATAAGTTTCTTGCATGTGATCTAACCTCTGAATCTTATTATTGCTGTTACGGTTGTGGTAGTTTCTCTCTTCAAACTCCTCTTGATCGTGGCTTCCATGGCTACTATCTTCCTGCTGTCCTCACGCCTCTCCTTGCTTCTTGTCCCTGCGAAGTGCTCGCCCCTTGTATTTATGAATTGAGGCAACAAGCTTGCGTCATGCGGCGTTAGAACTTGTATTCGCGATCGGATAAGAATTCATTTCATTCCGTCTTTCTTCTAAAGCGATGTATTCTTCTTGTAATTCTCATGGATTCGCCATCGTGATTGTATTTTTGATTCTAAAAATTTGAATATATAACAAGTTGGTCGCAAGAGAGCGTTCACAAATGAGAGTATGAGATATCTCTCCTGTGCCAACATGGTCCTCCACCCACAACCTGTCTTAAGCTCGCCAATCCTTTGTTTCCACAATCTTCAACACTCGGTCGCGAAGATACTTATGTATGCTCCCGGGAATTGGCTTGTAAATGGTGAAATGATGTAATTGTATTCCTTGGTAGACTTTCAAACCACTTTGCTTCTCCTATTAAGCTTGAGAATAGCATCAATTGTAACATACATCTCATATAAGCCTTAATATGTTGTAGAGTTGTTCCATCAAAGATGTTGGTTAATAAGTCTAGGAGGTATTCCTCCCATTTGTACTTCTAACGTGAAGGGATGGAAGTCTCAAGAATCCTCTCATTTCAGCTAGTTCTCTTAAGATTTGTTCATCGAATTTGATTCTCGGGTCTTTAGCTCTCGTTTCTCTCTCCTCCTTCGCTCGTGTCTATTTTGATCTATTTTCTTCTCCTCTTTCCTCGCGACGCTCTTCTTCGTTTCTTTCGATAGATCGGTTGTTTTCTCTTCTTGGTGGGTCCTGCACCCTCTCATATTCTTCATTAATATTTCTATTGGTACTCTTCTTCTCTCCGGTTGTCAGAAAAATGCTCTCATTCTTTCTCTTCGCGAGCTAGTCGCGCTTGTTCTATGATATCATTAAAAGGATTGTTCTTCCTTTATGTCTAGTTGCATGTTTTCTTGATTTTCCTATTTCGCTCATTTTGAAGAACGAGGAATATAAGATTTCTCTTCTTCTCTTGCCATCGCGTCTCGGACCAAGAGGAAGAACTTGATCTCATGCTACTTCTAGAATAACCTTTATATTTTCCATCCTCAATTCATGATTCTCTCTTGTCAAGTTTGCTCGTTCCTCTGCCTCTAGCCGTCTCTCCTCACATCTTTCTAACGCCGCCATTTCTTCGTTTTCCCGGGTTCATTTCTCCATTCATTCCTTGTTCTCCTTGTCCATTGTTATTTACAATCTCTTGCACACCCTATCATAAATCTTCGGGAGATTGGAGTGGTTTTGATCTTCTTCATCATTTCTCATGGATGATTCATTCCTCCTTTCTCCAAACCAAGTCTCCCACTTCTTCTTACAATCGTTGGTTGCCTCTACGTTTCTTCTCTAGCCATCTTTCTTTTCAAGTTCTAGAATCTCTTCTCTCGTTAATATATTCATTCTGAAACTAGCTATATTTGAGGGTTGCAAGGATGAATTTTGAGTAAGAGAAGGGATAAAACACTCTTAAACTTTCTCTTCTCCTAATGTTAAGAAGTGATACCATATATAGGTAATACGATCTTGTGTTTGTTATCTTTAAAATATGTCTTTAGATTGTTCATTTTATTTCGAAAGTGATGTATGAGCCCTATTTTTTTTACATAGTTCTAGGTAGCTTGAGGGTTGCAAGGATGAATTTTTGTGGGATTTTTGGAGAATCTTCAAAGTGATGTATTTTTTTAAGAATCTTCTAATTATCATGTTATGAAAATATATGAGATATATGAAAACAGAGTGTATTTTCTTATTTTGGATCTTTTCTGACCCATTACCTTTCTGGATCCGGTCTGTGAACGTCCGTGTCTTCTTCTTAAGAATTTATAAGGGTTTCCATAACAAGGGTTTCTTTCTCTTGTTCACGAACATATATATATTATATTATTTTCCATCCCTTTTAATATAAAATAAAATATGGAGAACTCTTCAAGATCTCAAGAAGTGGTAAATATTGATATGGAATAAGGCATCAAAGGATGTAGTTCTGTTCAAGAACTGGTTTTGAAGAAGATGATTGCAAGGAAAGAGCACAACTCTTGGATTGCTGAATCAGTCAAGGATTTAATTCATTTTCAGAATGATTCTAAGGTCGAATTTGCAAACCTACAACTGCAAATAAATCATCTTATTGATGGTCAGACCAAAATCCTTGAAAATCAAAAGGTCCTGATACGGAACCAGGAGAAGATCATCTCTGATTGCATCAAGGCCAGGCATATTGCTCGCATTTTTAATCAAAAGGTGAATGTTCTGACTCGTGAACATGGAGTTTCTACGGTCAAAAGGATCAAGGATATCGATAATACCTTTTTATAATTGAGTCATAGAGAGGTATGAAGTTATCAAAGAAGTCTGAACTTCTCGTTTGTCTAAGAAACTTCTTATGAGAATTTATTCTTGTGTTTTAAGAAGGATAACTAGGGTTTGAAATAAAAAATATTGTAACTACACATTTCTATTGCCGACGATTTTCATCTTGAAATGTTTTAGATTTATTTATTTAAATTCTAACTTATTTGGAAGAGGATTTTGCAGTACTAATCTTTATTGGTTTTATATATTGCAAAAATATTTTATGGGATATGTGTGTTTACGTTCGTGAAATATAAATCTCATATATGTCAATACTTAAGTCTATTATGTCATTATGCAAATATTGATAAAAGATAGAATGAACTTTTGAATATTCTGCAGTATTGATATTTCCCTGATCCACTTCTATGTGAAAGTAATGTATGGCTCCGTAAGTTTTCTTATGTTGAGCGTTTCCGATTAAATTAATCATTAAGATTACTTGTGGTTAATTTATTCAAGTTTTCTGGATACAAATTCATGTTTCATGTGATTTGTTAATGTCCAGAGAAATCCTTCTTTTCTCGTAAAAGTAAGGTCGCTCTTGTTGTTCTTTCGGGAATGGAATTTTATGGGGAAGAGTTCTTAATTGAACTTGTGCTTAATTGCCAAATCTTTGTGGGGAGTGCGTCTGTGGAATATTGTAGGAGTTACTTGTATCTTTATAAACTCCTTGATGAATACACTAAGTTTCGACTATGTGAAATCATCGAAATCAAGTTGATATGTTTTCTTTTAGTCATGAATAATCTCTTTGAGA
Source organism: Papaver armeniacum (assembly GCA_023531295.1). Lineage (NCBI taxonomy): Eukaryota > Viridiplantae > Streptophyta > Magnoliopsida > Ranunculales > Papaveraceae > Papaver > Papaver armeniacum. The sequence continues at coordinate 96,537 of JAJJWW010005983.1, forward strand.
ATTTCATTATGATCCCGTTGGTTTTCGTACCTATGCCAATTTATATTGACAAAAAGGGGAAGAATTATTTTGTAATTCACACTACATACATATGGTTTACGGATCATTATGTAAGGGGGAGTGGTATTCATTGTGAGATGAAGTATTGACTAAGGTGGAGTGATACATATCACCGTAGTATTATTGTCAAAGTTGAGATACAATTGAATTTTGATGTTGTGCAATAATACTATGACAATATATAACAATAATTGAGAACAACTGTTTTCTTATTGTTATGGCTACGGATCTTCAACAACAATGATGCTGAGTTGAACACGCTCAGAATCACTGGAGTACTTGGAGTGATGAAGAATTCAAGGAATGTTGAAGAACCAAGGAAATCAAGCATGTTGGATGAGAAGCTACAAAGTTTATTTATTCTGTAATGTATTGATAGTTTTGTCACTAAAATTTACAAAGGGGAAGATTGTTAGAGCATTGCTTGGTCGAACTCGCAAGCATTTCTATCTCAAACTTGTTAATCAAGTTTAGGTGATCAAAACTATAAGTCTTGATTTCTAGTCTACTTATAGCTATGTCTCGGATTAGGATAGAATGTGTAGTTGAGATTTAGACTTCACGACGTTCATCGATTGAAGACGAATATCTACTGAGGAGAGCTTGGAGGAACTTCATCAACAAAATGTATGTGGAAACTAAAACTTATCTATCACTCAGAAGTCTATTCTATTTTATCTCCTATTGAGACTAAGTCGTATAGCTATATAGACTTTTACATTATACGCAATTGATATTTCGAGCTGAGTTTAACTCGCTTATATCTTTCTCGAAATATGTGTTGGAAGCTTTTTGCTTTAGATATGTTCATCATTATTCTTGACGAGTTTAGTTGGTAAAAATTTATTTGTTGGAAACTAAATAATAAGTCAAAAGATGATCATGTGAAAATTTCCTTGAAACATCTTACATGATTTGTGTGAGATAGTAATTTGATGTCGACTCGGAATGTTTCGTATTGATCATTCGATCACTTGAAAATTACTTATAAGCTAATGGTTTGTGTTAGACAACTATTGTCTTATTCTAAGGATGTTTCAATGATTGAAATGGGAGTTTAGAACAATTAACCATTGTCTGGATATAACACGGTATGCATACTAGTATGCAAACTGTTGTAGTATGTTCCGGTCCGGAAACAAAGTTTGCATACCAGTATGCGAACGGTTTTAATTGTTAAAGTCCGGGAACCAAGTATGCATACCAGTATGCGAATATAAACAAAAGTGTTAGATGAATGTGTTAATCCAAAAGTGTTCATATGGATAACTTCGGTTAACTGTTATTGAGCCAACTCAATATACACATTTAGGTACAGTTACCCATATCTAAATGAAGGTATATTTCATTCGTGTGTAACAAGCTAAGACCATCTAACGATGGAGAGATATTGCTTGGGTTTTAACCAAACTTAGCTTGAATCTTAAATCAAGTTTTCATCTAAAGGTGAATATTGATTGCTTTGTTTTAAAGCTATCAGACCCTAATTTGAAGACTATATAAGGGAGAACTCTAGCAACTAGAAAATCTAATACCCACACCTTCTGTGTGATACTAGTTGCGACTAGAGTCGATTCTCCTTTAACCTAGGTTTTTCCTAAAACCATTAAAGGTTAATGACTTAAAGACTTCATTGGTCTTCTGAAGCTAGACCCAACTATTTTTTCTGTAGTTGTGTGTTCTGATCTTACTTGTTCTATCGTATTGAGTACTATCTTCTCTAAGATTGGCTCGAGATTTATCTTCGTCATGTAAGATATAAAAAGTAATCACAAAGCTCTTTGTCTCATTCTTTGTGATTCCACAATAACTTGTTCTACTACCATATAGTTAAGTTATTGATATTTCTAGGATGTTTTCGGGAATATAAGATTGTATTATCAATTGGTTCCTGTTCACCTTGATTTATCAAAAGACGGAACAAAACTTCATAGGTACTTCTGTGGAAGACAAGTTTATCTATCAGAATAGACTTTTCTGTGGAAGACAGATTTGTTTATAAAGTCTTCAACTTTGGGTCGTAGCAACTCTTAGTTGTGGGTGAGATCATCTAAGGGAATCAAGTGCGTATAGTTCTGCTGGGATTCAGAGGCGTATGGAAAGTGAATGTACCTTAATCGGTGTGAGACTTGGTTAGGTCTCAACTACATTCCAGTCCGAAGTTAACTTGTAGTAGGCTAGTGTCTGTAGCGGCTTAATACAGTATGGTGTTCAAATCTAGACTAGGTCCCGGGGGTTTTCTGCATATACGGTTTCCTCGTTAAAAAAGATTGCGGTGTCCGTGTTATTTCTTTTCCGCATTATATTTGTTTATATAATTGAAATATCACAAGTTGTGTGTAGTTCAATCAATTGGTAAATCCAACCTTTGGTTTTTGATTGGAATTGATTGACACTTGAACATTGGTGTTTGGTACCGTTCAAGTTGTTTCTCATAATAATCAGGCTCACGGATTCCTATTTGTTTGATTTGCTGATAACACTGAGAAACAGAGATATAACTCTTGGATATATTTCCTTGATTGAGTCTGGATGTCTAGTTGATTCTCTTGGAATTATATTGGAGTTAGTCCATACAGATGGCCGAAAGAAATATTGGGTGTGGTTGTTAGACCCCCGCTTTTCAACTTATGCCTAAGTTTTGTGTCTGCACAAGACCCTAAAATGAGCTTGTATTGATCAGAGCTGGTGGGGGCGGCTGGGGCTTTGCTCTATAGAGTTTGAGTCTCTTTCAGTTTAGTGGACTGACGAGGCTAATATTGTCCTTTGTCCTTAGGGACTGTCTCAATGAAACTTATGGAATTTTATATTTGACCAGCATATCTCACGTGGATGTGCTACGAGTCAATCGTGAATTTTTCCATATCATGGAGAAGAAAAAACAGTGTATCTTGAGAGGATATTCTAGGAGTCTGTCATGAGGCCCAGGGACAGAATGGTCAGTTGTATATCGCGAGGATGTGATATGAACCACTCATGAGGCTCAGGTAAGATGACTCATGGCCTAGAGTATACATGACCAGTTGTATTTCGTGGGGATGTACTCGGAATCAGTCTCCGATCTCAAATAGGGGTGAATATCGTACTTTACCGGAGACATTAAGTCTCTGCTCATGCTCATGAGTCAGTCGTAGACGTTTGATGAGTTCTAGAGCCCATACGACCAGCGTGTCTCGCGGGCACATATGCTAGGAATCGTGGAATCATGACCCGCGTGTCTCGCGGGGACGCATGCTAGAAATCATGGTTATAGGTGCCTTGTAGACCAAGGGCTGATTTTTCTCTCGTAAAAGTTGATTTTGGTCCATGAGGGTTAAATTGCGTCTTCTTGAAACGAGGGTTGAAGCTAAGGATGATCTTATCGTTTTGCCACCAGGACTGAGGTTAGGGCATACCTCATCTTTTAGCGATCAGGGCTTATATCAAGGTTGAACTTCGTCTTTTCGTAGCAAGGGATGAAGTCAGTGATAAGCTTGTATTTTGGTGACGAGGGTTGTATTCAGGTATGAATTTGATTTTTAGGCACCGAGGGATGTAATCATGTGCTAGACTTGTTCTTTTAACAACGAGGGGTGAGGGAAAGGCCGAGCTTCGTCTTTTGGCGACGAGAATTGAATCTTATTTTCGAAACCTTCCTTATGTGTTGAGCCTTGTCTTTTGAACTTCATTTTTTCCGTGAACTTGAGGGAGCTTTTGAATAACCGTTTGTGCTCCTCATGCATAAAATCACCATTTTACCCTTGGTTCAAATTTCACCATATACACTATCCACAATTTACAAATCAATCTCGTCTTTCCACATGAGACTGGTAAAAAGATTTGTTCACTCAGACTTATTAAGATTTGATTTTACATTTAACTTCTAATACTAATATATCAAACTAAATTGAAAAAGATGATATAAAGTTATAAAGAGAACTGAGACTATGGATTCCACCACTGACCAATTTTTAAGTGATTCAGTTAATAACAATATTCATGCAATTCTTATGTTTCAAGTTGAAAAAGCGGGGTCTAACAACCACACCCAATATTTCGCTTAGAAATATAATTCCAAGAGAATCAACTAGACAGTCAGACTCAATCGATGGAAATATATCCAAGAGTTGCATCTTTGTTTCACAATGTAATCAGCAAATCAAACAGATAGAAATCTGTGAGCCTGATTATTATGTGAAACAACTTGAATGGTACCAAAAACCAATGTTCAAGTGCGAATAAATATAATCAACAACCAAAGGTTGGATTCTCTAATTGATTGAACTATGCATAACCTGTGATATTTCTATTATATAATAAAATATAATGCGGAAAATAAATAACACAGACACCAGAAATTTTGTTAACGAGGACACCGCAAATGCATAAAAACCCCGGTACCTAGTCCAGATTTGAACCCCACACTATATTAAGCCGCTACAGACACTAGCCTACTCCAAGTTAACTTCAGACTGGAATGTAGTTGAGCCCTAACCAATCTCACACTGATCAAGGTACAGTTGCGCTCCTTACGTCTCTGAATCCCTACAGACTCTCGCGCACTTGATTCCCTTAGCTGATCTCACCCACAACTAAGAGTTGCTACGACCCAAAGTTGAAGACTTGATAAACAAATCTGTCTCACACAGAAAAGTCTATTGTATAGATAAATCTGTCTCCCACGGATAAACCTATGAGTTTTGTTCCGTCTTTTGATAAATCAAGGTGAACAGGAACCAATTGATATATCAGATTTATATTCTCGAAGAACATCCTATAAATATCAATCACCTCACAATAATCTTAATCGTATGGTAGCGAAACAAGATATTGTGGAATCACAAACGATGAGACGAAGATGTTTGTGACTACTTTTTATCATGCCTATCGAAGAATAAATCTTGAGCCAATCTTAAAGAAGATAGTACTTAATACAATAGAAAATGCAAGATCAGATCACGCAACTACAGAGAAAATAGTTGGGTCTGGCTTCACAATCCCAATGAAGTCTTTAAGTCATTAACCTACATGGCTTCGTGAAAAACCTAAGGTTAAAGGAGAATAGACTCTAGTCGTAACTAGTATCACACATGAGGTGTGGGGATTAGGTTTCCCAGTTTCTAGAGTTCTCCTTTATATAGTCTTCAAATCAGGGTTTGCAATCAATGTTACCTTGGTAATAAAGCATTCAATATTCACCGTTAGATGAAAACCTGATTAGACTCAAGCTAATATCTTTCAACTGTTAGATCGAACTTAGCTTGTTACACGCAAATGAAATATACCTTCATTTAGATATGAGTAACCGTGCCTAAACGTGTACACCTTGTTGGCTCAACAATAGTTAACAGAAGTTAGCCATATGAACACTTTCATATCAACCTTATTCATCTTAACCATAACTATTTCAAATGACTCAAATGAAACTAGTTCTAGAGTTTTTCAATTGTTTATATTCTCATAGAAATATACAAGACACAATTGAAGCAAAATCGATTTTGATTTTACTAGAATCAAGTCATGAACATTATAGCCACGGTTTGCAAAAGATTGCATTCCTTATATACAAACCAATTTTAGAACATCATCCACTTAGGTATGCATACCTGTATGCATACCTAAGTAGCCGGACCAAGTTTGGGTTTCGCAAGACACGAACTTGTACGCATACCATTCAAACTCAGCAGAAAATTCCGGACCTGAACCTTACGCCAGTACGCATACCAGGTTCCCGGACTTCACAAACCAACCAGTACGCATACGAGTATGCATACCATGGTTCCCGGACATGGATTACATATATGCAAGTACGCATACTATGCTTAAATCCATTTGTTTAAACTCTCATTTCAACCATTGAAACATTCTTGGAAGACGAGAATAGCTGTCTCACACAAACTATTAGATTCAAAGCAATTTTCAAGTGATTGAATGATCAATACGAAATGTTACGAGTTTACATCAAATGACTGTCTCACACAAATCATGTAAGATGTTACCAGGCGATTTTCACATGATCATCTTTTGACTTTCGTCAATAATATAAGATGAACTTGGTTAAAACGAAAGCTTACCAACACATATTTCGAGAAATATGTAAGCGGGTTAAACTCAGCCCGAAATATCAAATTGTATAATTGAAGTCTATATAGCTATATGACTTTTGTCTCAAATAGGAGATAGAGTAGATAGACTTTTGAGTGATAGATGAGTTCAAGTCTTCACATACCTTTTGTTGATGATGTTCCATAAGCTCCCCTTAGTAGTTCTTCGTCTTCAATCGATGAACGTCGTGAAGTCTAATGCTCAACTACACTTTCTATCCTAATATGAGACTTAGCTATATGTAGACTAGAAATCAAGACTTATAGTTTTGGCAACTAAACTTGACAACAAGCTTGAGATAGCAACGCTTGCGAGTTCGACCGAGCAGTGCTCTAACACAAGTGACTCTAAAATGTTGCCTATAGTATATTTTCAAAACAATAGATGTAAATCGCAAGTATAAGGAATCAAAAGTTCTAAACTAAACATGCATCATCAAGAAAAATCACAACTACTTAATAAAATCATAAATTCAATTTTAGTTCAATGCAAATAATCATTGGAACATAGCTTCCTCCATTTCCTCAGCTATGGGGTTTAACTCTCCATTATTACAAAGAACGAGAACTAAAAATAATAATAAATTAAATCCTAGGCTAGTTTCTCTCGGTATTGGATACCAGACTCTCCTTTTTCCTTGTATCCACAACGTATTTATAGCTTTCAAAGGAAACCATTTTCCTTTTTTTATTTCCCACTACCACATCATCGCCCAATGAGAATGTGCCACGTGTCAGAACAATGCAAAATCCTCTAGTAAGAATGCTCCATGCGTCAAATAGTATAATTCTCGTGTAGTTACAATTTTCCTTATCTGGAAATTATTTATTATTTATTAGCTAAAACCATAAAGAATAATATTCTTTCCATACGCTTCATATATTTAATTATCACCAATTACTCCATGTAGATCGATTTCTTACCTAACACTTTTATTTTCTTCAATATAAATAAAATATCTCCAAATATCCTTTTAATATTTTGTAAATGATGTCCACATAATTAGCCATATTTGCAAATAAATGGGCTTTACACTTTCTCCACACACCTTGGCATGTCTACCTGTTTTGGGGTAAAAAATGATTCTGCTGTTTTTGGTAAATTTGGGTGTGTTGATGAGAAATGAATTCAAACCCTAAACAAATGCACTGTACGGGAGTACTTTTAGATTCGAGAGATCAATCTGTAAGACTCTGGCCTAAACCAAGAAATGGTCGTTCCAGATTCAATTCGGTCACAAGGTGAAGGAGAAGGGTTGATCTTAGGGAGGGAAGCGAAGAAGGTGTTTTAGATTAGAATGTTGAATTATGAAGGTGTGGCTGTTTTATGACTTGTATCAGAATATGGTTTCTGGATACTTGTGTTGATAATCCTTGTGTCCTTTTGTCGAGATAGGTTGAAAACCTATTTATACAAGTCATTTGAGCGAAACCTAGATCTCGTAGGAAGTGGAGAAAATTAAGTAGTGGGGTTGTGTAAGAGGTGGTGATCATCATGTGGTCACGCCTTCACCCACTACTCTCATCGTTGTTAACCGTTCGTCCTTTCCTGACACGTTCTCGTAATGGGCGCGTTGCACGCCGCACGCTGTTGTTGATGGTGGTTTTTAGACAAAGGGTAAAATCGTAAAACCCCGAATAATCTAATGTCACCGGCGACACATTTATTAGAACATTTAATGCATATAGTCAGTAATTAATAGGGGGTATTTTTTCAAATTAGGGTTACAACGAACAAAACCCTAATTCCCCTCCGTGCCAATGGCAAATCATGCCAGCCACACCTAGCCCAAGCTAGCCGCGCCATGCCAAACGCACTCTGCCTTGGCCCTAGCTATGCTAGTCACACCAAAACGCGCCAAAGCATGCCAACCATGCTAGCCGCACCTCCGTGCCAATGGAAAATCATGCCAGCCACACCTAGCCCAAGCTAGCCGCACCTCCGTGCCAATGGCAAATCATGCCAGCCACACCAAACGCGCCAAAGCATGCCAACCATGCCAGCCGCACCTCCGTGCCAATGACAAATCATGCCAGCCACACCTAGCCCAAGCTAGCCGCACCTCTGTGCCAATGGCAAATCATGTTAGCCACACCAAAACGCGCCAAAACATGCCAACCATGCTAGCCGCACCTCCGTGCCAATGGCAAATCATGCCAGCCACACCTAGCCCAAGCTAGCCGCGCCATGCCAAACGCACTCTGCCTTGGCCCTAGCTATGCTAGTCACACCAAACGCGCCAAAGCATGCCAACCATGCTAGCCGCACCTCCGTGCCAATGACAAATCATGCCAGCCACACTTAGCCCGAGCTAGCCGCGCCATGCCAAACGTACTCTGCCTTGGCCCTAGCTACGCTAGTCACGCCACGCCAAGCCAAGCACTCTGCCTTGGCCCTAGCTACGCTAGTCACGCCACGCCAAGCCAATCACTCTGCCTTGGCCCTAGCTACGCTTGTCACGCCACGCCAAGCCAAGCACCCTTACCTTGGCCCTAGCCACGCCATGCCAAAATGGCGCCCGCGCCTAGGCTTGCAAACCATGCAATCTAGGCCAAATTGGCCACGCATGCCATTGGCACATGCCAACACGCTCGATGGTAGCTTTTCCTACCAACACGCTCGCTGGTATCTTTTCCTACCCGGACGCGACCCAAATTGGCCACGCATGCCATTGGCACATGCCAACACGCTCGCTGGTAACTTTTCCTACCAGACGCATAAATACTAGATATTAAATACAGGTATTCTACACCTATCGATTCCCCCACACTTAGACTTTGCTAAGCAAAATCAAACAAAACAATAAATACAACAACTCGTGACGTCGAGGCTACGGTTAATTTTAGCATAAATAACAAGCCTTTAAACCCTAGGGTGTCCCTAGTTTTGCAAATTCAATTCAATTATTAGTAAATAAACTCCTATCCGTCTCAAGGTCACTAAGATGAACCTAATCCTATTGGATTGAGCCACCGGTGCTGAATGCTACATCAAATCAATTGGCATATACAAGGGAACCAAGAGTGACTTTATTCAACACAATAAAAATTTTTTTTATATATGATTGGATCCAATTTTCTTCTTTTTTTTTAGACGGCATGATTAGATCTTTTGGATCAAGCGCATGCTTCTGTCGCCAGTACATGATATGGATCCCATTCCACGCTTGTTTAGGCGACGGAGACAGGACTACGTTTCACACATACCGCTATTCCCAAGTGTCTTTTATTCCGTTTTGGTCTAATTGGTGGTCTCTCTTTTTTTTCTTTTCTTTTTCTTTTTTTTTTTTTTTTCAATTTTTTTTTTTTTATTGATAACTCAACCACTCTATTTCATCCTAGCCGGTAATAAACCATGTTTAGTGACCCACCAAAGCACTAGAGAACAATAGATAAATATGGAAAAATAAAAATAGAATGTGATATGGTGCGAGATATGGTAACAACTATCATGTTAATTTGTGATTTTGAAGGCTATATTCTTCCCTTTAGTTAATCGGTTCCTCAACTCCTGCATTCAAAATGGTTCCATCCACTAATGGTGTCATCCTAAAGGCACAAGTTCTAGATTTTGAGTTCAAAAGCATGAAATTTTTTTCTTGATTTTTCTAATTTTCTGATTTTTTTTTTTCTTATGTATAAAACAAAACTAAAAACATATAAATGCTCCCCCACACTTAAACTTTACATTGTCCTCAATGTAAAATGAATCGTCCAAAGAAAGTCCAAGGTGGGAAATTCATAAATAATATGCAAAAACAAAGAAAATAAAGATAAAGCAAATGCATAAAAATAAAAAGATAAGGATAAAGATACAAACCGATTGGGTTGCCTCCCTTAGCGCTTGTTTTAAAGTCGACGGCCCGACTTAGCTTCTTGTAAGATTCATTCCCCATATATCAACAATCTGAAAAGTTGAGGATCCTTCCATAGAACCTGTTTTTCAAACACTAACTTCACACAAATATTAGTAATATAAAGCAAAAGTGAAGCTATGAACCGATAAAAGCTTCCCCCACACTTATTCTTGTCTACACATGGAAGTGTATAAAGAATATAGACATCGGGTAACGGTTTCTTGTTCCATAACCCATAGTATGAGAATCAGTATTCTAATGGTGGAAAACGAGAAACAAAGTCATTCAACAATATTCTCAAGACATACATTCAAACCAATAAGAGGTAAAGGAGAAGAAACAAGGCAAAGGGTTAGATAAACCTTGCACAATCTCTTGTATACGGAATCCTCTTCATCCTTGAAAAAAACTCAAGTGAATTATTCACCTCTTGTATATCATGGTCCTCTATCAAACCTTGCAAACAACTCCTTTTATTGTAAGGCACATACTCTTTTGCGGATGCAATATTATCCATAAGGAATTTCTTTAGAACACTCATTGCATCATCCTCAAGCTCTACCTTTGAATAGGTTCTGATCGTTATAAAGATCAATGCTTGAGTAATCCACACAAGCATATTCCTCTTCGTCTTCATCTTGATCCCAAAAAGACTCCATTGTACACTCCTGGGGATGTCACCATGAGTTGGTTCAAACGATGTATTTTCATAATAATCATCATCACTATCATAGTCAACATAATCTTGTTCCTCGCTGAATTTAGTGTTGCTAATCTCTAACTCATCCTTTTGAATAGGTGAATGATCATTATTACGATCAAGAGTTGAGTTAACTACACAAATATCAATAAAAGTCCCGAAGGTTGCGCCTTTTCAACATAATTATTCATTTCCTCCTTGTACTCTTCAATGCCTTGTCTTAAAGTGGAAACACCTTTTGAAGCTCTTGGAGCGATCCATCCAAATTCATGCATAGTGTTCCATTTGTTGGTAAAGCTCATTCGACAAAGAAAAAGTGAATTACTTACTTCCATATTGGCCATTATATTCCCTTTGAATGGGTGGATCATAACTACGATCGTAAATTGGGCCAAACATACTATTATTAGGGTCGATGAAATTGGTTCCACGCTTGGTTGTCCACAAATTGACTCCATGCTGTCCATAAATTGTTGCATTTCATCTACCAAACTAGAGGAAAAATTATAAGGAAAACAACTATTCTCCCTCCTTGTGGTTGCTCACTTACATAACCACCATAAGAAGGTTGATATGTATGAGAATAACTCATAGGGTACGTGAATATTGACCATAACTTAGAAACCCGGATTCACAAAACAATAAGAACCAAAAGAAAGAAAAAAAAATAAAACAAAACTAAATACAAAAAAATAAGAACAATTAACGCGCAAATTTGATAAACATCGCCCGACACAAATATAATTTACACTTTCTTACTACTCAAAATATAAATATAGCAAGGGCAAGAAAGGATCGATTGGGTCAGGTTGTCAAATTGTTATGGTTTCCTATATAAAACACCCGGAAGAATTTCGATTGTGTAAATAAAAATAAACAAAAGCAAATAAAGTACGCAAATCAAGGATGTGAAAATATTGGATAAAGGTTTTATCTTCAATTGTAAATAAGTTTTATGAATATATGAATAGAATTAAATTATTTAATCTCGCTTATCATCAAAAGCCATAGAATACCCAAGAATACGTATTCCAAAGTTATCAACACTCACATTATGTGAAATCTACCTAAAGAATAACCCAACCTAATCAAGTTCAATTCCTAGGAGCATTAAGTTTCAGAAATAGGCTAATCAATGCTATTGTAATACATTGCGCAAAACAACACAAAGGTCAATTTCTACATATGAATACGGGGATGTATCACTACAAACCCTAATCATATCATGCTACTAGTATTCAAGGTTATCGCATTTCGATGAAAACCCTAAAATAGCTATAGATATGGATGTGAGTTCAATCAATCTTCTAGACTCGACTAAACAAACATTCAATCATATTGCAATCCATCAATCATGCAATTATTATAACCGTAGAGAAAGTGAACGATAATATGGAAAACTAATTCATAAAAATCATAACTGGTTGCAAAATCCAACTACATCTTCAACCAATAATAAAACTTAGTTACTTGTGTTTTTGGAAATCATCATAAAGAGTTTGAAAGAACCATCATGTGAAACCCTAGACAAAGTAGAAGTCTCCCTAATGGAGATATCTCTCGGTTTAGAAAGAATTTTCTATTTATATGCTTTCTCCCCATAAGGATACTTTCCCACTCAAGTTGGTCCACGCTTGGCCCAGCTACGCTTGTCACGCCACGCCATGCCAAGCACCCTTACCTTGGCCCTAGCCACGCCATGCCAAAATGGCGCCGCGCCTCAGGCTTGCAAACCATGCACCCAGGCCAAATTGGCCACGCATGCCATTGGCACATGCCAACACGCCGATGGTAGCTTTTCCTACCAACACTCCAAAGTTCAGCTCACTATTACGCGGGTATCTTTTCCTACCCGACGCGACCCAAATTGGCCACTCGAATCATGCCATTGGCACATGCCAACACGCTCGGCACAACCACATCAAACATGGGGTAACTTTTCCTACCATTGTGACGTAGCATCCAACCCAAATTGGCCACGCATGCCATTGGCACATGCCAACACGCTCGCGGTTCGGTAACTTTTCCTACCAGACGCGACCCAAATTGGCCACGCATGCCATTGGCACATGCCAACACGCTCGCCGGTAGCTTTTCCTACCGTCCTCTACACAATGGACGCGACCCAAATTGGCCACGCATGCCATTGGCACATGCCAACACGCCGATGGTAGCTTTTCCTACTAGGACGCGACCCAAATTGGCCACGCATGCCATTGGCACATGCCAACACGCTCGCCGGGTAGCTTTTCCTACCAGGACGCGACCCAAATTGGCCATGCATGCCATTGGCACATGCCAACACGCCGCCGGTAGCTTTTCCTACCAGTGCCGTGACCCAAATTGGCAACGCATGCCATTGGCACATGCCAACACGCTCGCCGGGTAGCTGTTCATACCAGGCCGTGACCCAAATTGGCCACGCATGCCATTGGCACATGCCAACACGCTCGCTGGTAGCTTTTCCTACCAGGTCGTGACCCAAATTGGCCACGCATGCCATTGGCACATGCCAACACGCTGGCTGGTAGATTTTCCTACTAGGTCGTGACCCAAATTGGCCACGCATGCCATTGGCACATGCCAACATGCATCGCTGGTAGCTTTTCTTACCATGACATAGCTCTAATGGCCATGCGTGCCATTGACACATGCCAAACATGCACGCTGATAGCCTAACTTGCAAACCGTGCAACCTACCACCAAGGCATTCCGCACACGCCATTGGCACCTACCACACACGCCACTAGGAGCTCTGGCATTGCCCCTTACACTCAACGTACAACCTACCACCAAGGCATTCCGCACATGCCATTGGCACATGCCACACACGCCACTAGCAGCTCTGGCATTGCCACTTGCACTCAAGGTGCAACCCGCAACAAAGGCATTCCGCACATGCCGGTGGCACATGCCACACGCGCAACTAGCAGCGCCACTTGCACTCAAGGTGCAACCAACACTCGAGACATCAACACAAACTGGGGGATGCTTTCTAGGGTTTTGGTTTGGCGGTCACATCATGCAGCGTACACTACGCTCACATTAAGAAAGCGTGAATAGGAATAAAGTGGTCAAATAAATGAGGAAATAATGGTGAAAACGTTTTCACCCATAAACACCATGCGGTTACCACCTCCTCCCATTATTTCACCCTTTACTCTCTTCCTTCATGAGGCCAGGGTACGTTTCAATCTCGACTTGTATAAATAGGTCTTACCTATTTCCACCGCACAACAAGTCTCGGTCAGAGAAAAATACAACACTCTCGTAAAAGGCAACTTTGCAAGCTCTCCAAAAGCTTTCATCTCTTGCAAGCTTCCTAAGCTTTCACTTTCCGATACAAGTCGAGACACTACTCTCCCTGCACTATTCTCGGTCTCAACACCTTTCTTTCCCCAAATCAACCCTTCTCCTCCACTTTGTGACCGAAGCAAGTCTGGAACGGCCATTTCTTGGTTTAGGCCGGACTTGAACAGATTGATCTCTCGAATCTAGAAAGTGCTCACGTGCAACACATTTGTTTAGGGTTTAAACCAGTTTCTCACTCACCTACCGAATTTACCAAAATCGGCGGAAACGATTTTTACCCATAAACAATTGGCGACCACGGCGGGAGGATTGATCTATCGGTTACAATACCAACTCCGACTCCTGATTTCGTTTCCCGAACGTCAAATCCCAACATGGTGGAACTCAGGTCCGGAGCGGCTGCCGAGAACACCAGCACATAACGCATCCCGATGTTAGCGTCTCTTCCAATAACGTTGTTGCATCACCGCCGACTACAAGAATATCGAATGCACTCCCTCAAGCGTAACACCGCCAATCACCATGGCAGAGCCGCTGCCTCCTCTAGTGTCTCTGCACAACCCTCTAATCATGGCAACGAAAATATCTCTTCGGGTGTCACGCCACCAGTCACCAAGGCCGGAGCCGCCGCTACTACCCCGAATGCTTCGTCTAGCATGGCACCTCCGACCACAACTAAGGTTCCAACTACCCCGCCGACGGGACGAGAGACCGGAGGGACCAGAGGAAGTCGTCCTTATGTCACCATCGCTGATTTGATGGAACGACAAGAGATGCTTTCCAGAGCCCAGACGATATGGTTTCAACGCAGAAGGAGGTACTCATCTTTCTCAAGGCCCTGACAGAGCGACTACCACGTGAGTCGCGTCCTCCAGAGCCACTTAGGAACGTCTCCAACAACCCCGACGCCAGCACCTCGGCGGAGCACGCCTCCACGGATGAGGAAACTCACGCTAGAATCCCGTTGGAAAGAAATCAGCCGCCTAACTTCGTCACGCGAGAAGATCTGGAACAACTTCTCCGCAACCGAATCAAGAATGATGAATTGGACGTGCATCATCACCAACCCCCTTACCCATCCGAAATGCAGAGAATCCCTCTCCCAAGGGGGTACTCTTCTCCTCAATTTACCTCGTACGATGGTACCGGAGTGCACATGAGCATGTCTCCCGCTTCTCGGAATCCCTAGGTGAACATGAATATAATCACGTTCTTAGTTTAAGGGAATTCTCAAAGTCACTTATCGGGAAGGGCGTATACACGGCACAACAAAGATCCCACCGAACAACATTCCTAACTCGGGAGTAGCATGGTCACCGCATTTTACAAGAAATACTTCTTCGTGTCCGAACAAGTTACTTTCTGCACCTAAGAATGTACCAAGTGGGATAATGAACATCCGAATGATTTCGTCAAAAGGTTCTGTGGTTCAAGCACTCGATCGTCACGACCCAAACGTGACCGAGCAACAACCCAGTGAACGCGTGCATCAATGGTATGATTCCTATTTACCGCGCCCTGCTGGAAAACTTACGCTTCCAAACATTCTCCGAACTCCATGAAGCCGCCAGACGATCCGCAACAACAAAAGACCAACATTACTAGAAAGAGCTAGGCCGATTCGAACCAAGACACGCGTGAAACTCGCGGGAGTAGACGCCCTCATCAGCAAGCAATTAATGCTGGCTCATCCTCCGTGAACATAGTAAACGAAAGGGTAAAAAAGAAAGCCCCAACTACGAGCCACCAGCCAAAACGTGAAGCGCCGGCGCAACGGGAACCCCCGCCACGAAAGACCGTCACTAAAACTACCATGCAACATCATGAGACCGAAGGAGATACCCTTGATTTCCCGTTTCCCATCGAGGAGGTGATTGACCTCCTAGAAGCCTGGGTTCAAGATGATGTTATCGATCGCCACCTCCCGCACGTCCACCAACCGAGGCCGAGATGGCGAACCCTGGGCACGCCATTACCACAGGGTCGTTCACCACCCGACCAGCGATTGCAACAGACTAAAGCATATTTTTAAAGAAAGGATAGAAGCGGGAGGACTCCAACCAGGAGACGAAAGAGTGCATCGAGATCCACTCCCGATAAGAAATTGCGGGTCCTCTGGGGACTCCGTGCACGAGACTGTACAATCCATGATGCAACATGTATGCGAAATTCTCTATCTTTCCAAGATGCGGCGCCAAGATATTTTCGCAGCTCTCAATCGTGTTGTATCCGACAAACGACTTTTTTCTCTCCCCGAAACCACGCCGGGGGCCCAAGCTTCCCAAACAGCAAAACCAAAAAGGAGAATGGGATGCCGACCACGTCCCGTTTAAGAGGCAACGAATTTGACGACACGCTCATCGACACGGCCTCTGATCACAACATCATTATTTTCAAGACACTAAAGGCAGCAGGATTTACAAAACAAGACGCTACCTATTCCCCGTCCGTGATTAAGATCTTGAGAGGAGAAACTTTGAACGTGCATGGCTACATCAACCTAGAGATCAAGATGGGAGACGCTATAACGCATAGCAAATTCCACATTGTCAAAGAACTAGGTCATGACATGATATTGGGACGCTTATGGGTGCTCGACAACAAAGCAAAATTGGATGTGCACCCTCTGCCGACGTCCACGCCCGAAGGAATTTCAAACAAATCATCCCACTGGTTGTCGCATCAACGAACTATTGAAGGAACCTGCACATCCGGAGAGGACCCGTTGGCGCTATCTCATGGTTTTGAAATGCAAGTAAGTCCGACCGAGCAACCTTTTTCGCAACCAGCCTTTTCCTTCCCCCATTCCGTCATGGGGACTCTACAGGGACATCGGCACGAACGCCGCCAAGAAATGTGAAAGGGGAGCTGGACCATTTGAACACTTTGCAAGAAGCTTGGAAACTTCTATTGAAACCAACGAAGCCAAGACTCAAACGGTTGCGCAACGTCCCGAACCCGTTTTCAATCGAGATGTAGTGGTTAAGGAAAGCTCGTTTCAAGTTGGGAGGATGACTGTAAAAATGGCTATTCAAACGGATTCGCCCAATGAAAGAGAAGACGAGTTGTATCTGGTTGCGGATACCCTTTTGGGAGGATATTGCAAGCTCATAAATGCAGACACACCTGAAGGCGTGATAATTCACTCGCGATGGCTCAAGGCCTCCAATCCCTAAAATGTCAGACTTCCCCACTCACTCCCCTTTTAGTATTTTCTCTAACAATTCCTCTTAGTAGTTGTACTCCCCCAAGATGAATACACCATTTGTATTTTTCCCTGGGGATTCCCTTTTCCGTCAAAAAAAAAAAAAAGCATAAATACATCTCTTTCCAAGCAAATTCTCCAGATATCAGAGAAATACATCAGATAAACCCAAAAAATCATTGCAGAGCCATCATACCACAACCTCTTTCAAAATATATATGAAGCAAAATGTTGGCTGATGAAGAAGAAGGTAAAGATGAGTTTACATCAGGGGAACTAAGCAGCTAACAAAAATAACAAAAGGAATGAACTAACCCTCGAAGGATGGAGCACAAGTCCCCTCGGGCAAGGCTATCTTCAAGCACTTCCCCCAGCAATCCCTCGGGCAACAAAGGCTCCATTCAACGGTGTTAGCAGCAGCAACCTCAACATCCCATCCCAAGCAACCACAAAGCAAGCAGTGTCCTCCCCGACGACCGGTCCAAAGATACGCCACCATGACCCCTCCCAGATCACCAACGACACCTTTGGCATCAACTTCAAAGGCTATTTCGTTTCCGTCATATGCTCCTTCGAAGGTTTTCTCATTGACACTTCGAAGAAAGCTTTTTGATTCATCCGCATCAAAATCAAGAATCATGGCACTCTCCTCCAAGAGCCTCACACGTTCGCTTTTCCGTCGCTTCGACCTAGAAACAATCCGATCCGCACCATACCAGGACCGAGGAAAGGCTTT
Organism: Papaver armeniacum; assembly: GCA_023531295.1. Lineage (NCBI taxonomy): Eukaryota > Viridiplantae > Streptophyta > Magnoliopsida > Ranunculales > Papaveraceae > Papaver > Papaver armeniacum. Next base: position 114,490 of record JAJJWW010005983.1, read on the forward strand.
GCCGCACTGAAGCTTCTCAATATGCCAAGACTCTTCCTCGTTCTCTCGCCCCTCCTCCATGCTCACTGAACCCAAGAAAGTCCGAACATGCACCTGTTATTCATGGGGATAGATGGAAGGGAGGTCCTTAATGATTTCACTAGATTCATGGAACAGAGATTCAATCCCAACCACTGCCTCCTCAAGAGAAGAAGATCGATCTCCGCCAATTCTAAAGTCCTTCTCCGAAGAGTTAAAGGCGCGGCCATCCCTGGAGGGTCCCATCATACACTGCAAAAAAATAGGGAAAATGATCAAGTTCCACCCTATCTATACACATATAAAAAGAGGATAACATGACAGAGAAGAAGAAGAAAACATACCAGTATGATCTTCTCAGCCCGAATAACCCTAGTCGTGGTGCTTTTGCAAGAGTCGACTCGCGCCTTCACTTGGAGAATCTCGGGTCGTTTAGAGGATGATTCGTCTCTAGGAAAAGAAAGAAACTCAACAAGAAGAACCTTTTATCAAACAAGGGAGACTAAGACAATTGCGTTGGGTATGAATACGGAACCTTAAAAAGGAAAGGAAGCAATGAGGGACATAACGCTTCCAGCATTTTAGCATGGAT
>JAJJWW010005984.1:0-17703 GCA_023531295.1 Papaver armeniacum
TATTGGTTTTTCTATATTCGTTTCGAGTTGGGTATAGCCTGTTATATTGCTATAAAACAAATTTGCCTTGTGATAGGAAAGTTCAAGAAAGAGTTAAATGGAAAACGTAAGTATATACGTATTTAGACACAACGGATATCCCATATGTACATATATGTAGAGGTGAGTAAGCATTTGGTTCAAGGGGCGGTGCTTTATTGGTGATTCCATCGTATTCTAATCCTAATTATACACTCTACTTTCTATAGATGACCTGCGTGGATAAGAAATACAAATGATTATTTAATGAAGTAATTTCATACTCTCGAACTATTAACTACATGGGTATGAGGGGTTCTACAAAGCGGGTAGGGGAAGTCGAAGTAGAGCGCTTTGGATACACATCCAAAAGTTATTTTGGGTGTAAAATTTTTAGAACGAATTCTATAAGTAAAAGAATCGACTTTTTGTGAAGCAAAAATCTTTGCTTCTGATTTCCACTTCTGCCTCTGAAGAAGCAGAAACACTTCTACTTCTGGTATCCAAACACAGTGGAAGTATTTCTGTTTGTCATAAAAGTAAAAATAATTCTGAGAAATAAGATGTGGACCTTTTGACTTAGAAGCGAGAAATTATCCGGAAAGTCAAAAGTAAACAAAAATTAGATTTTTTGCTCCCAAAAAACCTTTCTAAAAATTTATTCCCAAAATAATTTTCAAGGTGTATTCAAATCACCATTTACAAATTCATCTCCGATTTTTTGCTTTGGGAAGTTTTTTTTTTTTTTTCGAAAAAGAGGAAGATCCTCATACATTTGAGCATTAACTCTTCTCCACAAGTAGGGAAGAGTTTCGATTATTGACATTCCAATTGTAAATATCTAGATATGTCATAATAGCTTTTAGATTTTCGTTTGTCCATCATGTTGGATAGAAAACCTATTACAAAAAGCGAGAGGTTTGGGATATCTAAGATCATATCTACTAAGTAAAACATAAACTAATGCTTTAAAGTTGATATCAAAATAATTGTTTCCACCAAAGTTAGCGCTTTGTTCATATCTTCTTTCTCTTGCTTTGGCATATATTCCTATCAGCAATTCGAGTGTTGGTTGAGAGTCGCTTTGGAATATCACATTGTAGCCACTCCATTCCGCTGCCCATTAGAAAGTTGCCTTAGCCCCTCGCTTCTTCTATTTGTTCTCGTGTGGTAAAATTTTCCCCTTTGTCCCTAGCTTCAATGGTATTGCTGCATAATCAATCATAGTTAGTCCAATTCCCGAGCTTGTTATAGGTTCCAGCATAGACAATACCACATTTATCTTAACTGCCATGAAACCCATATTATCTCCCGGTTGACCATTAGTTACAATGAGAGTATCATCATTCATAGGATTATAGTATAAAGATTGCATAATGTCATAACCAGCTTTATGGACCCATAGAAAATTGTTTATAATTTTACTTATTTTCTAGTTGTACGTGCCTTTTATTCGCTTTTTCTTTCTTAAATACCATGTCACATCGGCCTTCCATATATGCCATGTTATGATACTACAAAAAACCTCCCATTTCATGGTACTTACCTCTCTACCTATTAATCAAAACCACTCATTTAACAATCATGAAAGTTAGTTTTTATCATTCAAAACAAAATTCATATCGAAGTTAAGATGCATCCAAACTCCGTTTTGCTAAATTGCATTCCATAAACGAGATGAGAAAGAGATTCCTCACCTTCATTACAAAGGGTGCAAGTAGTGTTAATGTCCGGTATTATAGCATGACCATCCTCACACTATTAGGAAGTATGGAATTAGTTGCCTTCCAGGATGAACATTTTTCAGCGGTGTTATCTTCATTTTCAAATCCTATTTCAATCCATGTTGTTACCTCCATTTGAGTTGATGCTGTCATATAAATATTTACAAGAAAGTTACCTTTATCGATTAGGGACCGAGAAAGGAGCATCCACTACTCCACCGCCTTTGATAGTTAAGCTTTTGATGATTTGTATAGTCTGCTCATCAAAACAGATATTCAATTTTGCACAATCCCAAGTATAATCATCAGTAAAAAAGTGACAAACTTTAGTGATCATTTATGTTCCTATTTCAGGTCTATAAAGAGGATAAGTTAATTTTGGTATCCACCTATCTTGCCAAATGTTTATAATCTCTCCATTTCCTATCTCCCAAAAGCATTTATCCTTAAGCTGAGAAATACCAACTAATATACCTTTCCATATCCAGCTGTCACTCTGTTTTGGTGTGGTGTTTATATGAAGTATATCACAATTAGGATAATACTTGGATTTCAGGGTTTTAGCACAAAGAGACTCAGGGTTCTCTTGGAGTCTCCACCCAACCTTAGCTAACATAGCTAAATTAAACTTTCTCATGTTTTGGAAGCCCAATCCTCCATCAACCAGAGAATTACACATAGTATCCCACCCTTTAAGACAAACCCCTTTTTACCATTTTTATTAATACCATTTTCATCCTTACCCCACCAGTAATTTCTCTGAAGTTTAGTAATTTCAGTACAAGTTTTAACAGGAATTCTAAAGCAATTCATTTGATAAACACAAGTACAAGAAGCTGCATTTCTTATCACTATAGTTCTCCCTGCATAATTTAGAAGCTCACATTTCCAAGCTTTTAATCGATTTTTCATTTTCACCACTAATGGTTCAAAACTTTTTATTTTAGATATGTTAGTAAATAGGGGAGCTCCTAAATATCTATCAGTTATCGGTATTAAATTTACTTCTAAGATTTGCTGGATACTGCTTATAATTGTTGGTTCAATTTTAGGGCTAAAGTAAACACCTGATTTGCTCAAATTTATAAGTTGACCCGAGGCTTCACCAAAGTCCCTGAATATTTTAACAAGATTATGACTAGTTTGTTCATTTGCATCACAGAAAACAATGCAATCGTCAGCAAATAAAAGATGATTCACAGATGGGGCATTTGTGTCAAGTGTTATCCCTCTTATAAGACCTTTGTCTTCCGCATTTAAAAGCGTTCTCGACAGTGTTTCCATGCAAATCAAAAAGAGATAAGGAGATATAGGATCTCCTTGCCTCAAGCCTATAGTAGGTTTGAAAAACTTGGTCGGAGAGCCATTTATAAGAATGGCTAGGGCAGTAGTGGAAATGCGTTGATGCACTAAGTTGCACCATTTTTCATTAAAACCCATTTTAAGCATAATTTGAATTAAAAAATCCCATTCGACTCTATCGAATGCTTTAGACATATCAATTTTTAACCCCATCAGACCCTTTTTACATTTTTTGTTTCTCACTTTATGAATCAATTCATGGGATATGGTTATGTTTTCAGAAATCTTCCTTCCAGGAATGAAGGCCGATTGGAAAGGAGAAATGGTTTTACTAAGTAAACTTTTCATTCTATTAGCCATTAACTTAGATATGATTTTATAAGTAGTATTAGCTAAGGCAATAGGATGAAATTCAGCATGTGTTATAGGATTAAGAGTTTTTGGAATCAAAGTGACAAAAGAGGCATTCATTTCTTTGTATATAAAACCAGTTTCGAAAAAAATTGTATCATTTTTATCAAATTTGGGCCAATTGTTTCCCAATTCTGTTGAAAGAATGTAGGAGGGAAACCATCTCGGGGCTGTGGCTTTTATCAGGTTCCATTGAAAATAAAGTTTTTCTAATCTCATCAGCAGAAGGAAAACAACATAACATAACATTTCATTATCAATATGTGATATGCTCATAGGAATTAGATCTATCATGTTTTGATCAATGCAAGGGTTAACTGTTGTAGCAATATGATGGAAATGTTCAGTGATACATGAAGCAATTTCAGGTTTACTATTTATCCAATTATCATTCTTATCTCTCAAAATTTCAATTCTATTTCTTCTGAACCTTTGCTTAGCTCTAGTGTGAAAATATCTAGTATTTCTATCTCCAAGAAGAATATCCTGATCTCTACTTTTGTCTTTCCAAAAATTTTCTTATATAGTATACCATTCATTAAGATTTTTCCTAAGATTTGCTTATTTAGATAACCGTTTCTACAGTTAATTATCGTAAGTTCTTTTTTTATCTTTTCTATGTTGTTTCTAATGTTGCCAAAAGTATACTTATTCCACCTTCTCAAACTGTACTTACAAGAACTTAACTTTTTGTTAAAAGTGAAAGCAAGGAGATCCCTTAAAGTTATTGTTCCAACAAGCTCTGAATCGGTGGGTTTACACTCCTCATGTTTCATCCAACCACCAAAATATTTAAAAGGGGTAGCCCCATCATTCCAAGTGTTATGTGTGTTGAGACAAATAGGGACGTGATCAGAAGCTAATGGCCCTAAGTGTCTAATTCCAGAATTAGGGAATGTAGTAATCCATAAGGAGTTCACTAAATCTCTATCTAGTCTTTCTTCGGTAGTGTTATTGTCAAGTCTATGATTGTTCCAAGTGTAAGTATATCCAGTAAACACAAATCAATCAAGCCGCATTTATTAATAAGATCATTAAAAATAGTAGATTCATTCTTATTAAACGGGAATCTGCTTCTTTTTTCTTCTGCATGTAAAACAAAATTAAGGTCACCAATTATGATCCATGGCTTATCCATTCCAATATCTAGATTCTGATAATATTCCATGATTCTAATTTAAGAGGAGAAAAGGGGCTACCGTAGAAACATGTGAGCAACCATTCCACATTATTATTATTATTAGGATGAATCAATACATTGATATGATTATGCGCATGGTCTTTAATTTCTAATTTCAAGTTGTTTATCCATATTAAGCACAACCCACCTGCCGAACCTGTAGGAGGTACAAGCCAATAGTTATAAACATCCATTTGTCTCATTATAGCATGCATTGCTTTGTGTTGTTGTTTTGTCTCAGATATAAATAGGATGTCAGGATTAGTTTTATTTAGAGTGTCGAGCAGGCTATTTCTAGCTTCAATCTTACCTAACCCCTGGCAATTCCATGCAAGCACACTAATAAATGGGGTTTGGGAAGTTAAAAACTAGTATAACTGTTGCCATGGTGGGAGGGCCAACCGAAAAAAGATCTGAAGATGGGGTTTGTCTGTGACTACTTTCGCTCTGTTTAGGGAAAAGTGATACTTTCACTCCGTTTCATAAAAAGTGATACTTTCGCCTCGTCTCAGAAAACGTGATACTTTCGCTCCGTCAAATCAAACCATTAATATTTCATTCCAAATAAGAAACGTTTAAATGATGGTTTTGAAGAAAAAACAAGTTGTTGATGGGTGAAAACTACTCCTGCAGAATTTGGTAATTTGGGGTGTGGATGAGGAATGAATCTAAACCTTCAACAAATGCACTCACGCGGTGAGTGCTTGTAGATTCGAGAGATCAATGCATGCAAGTCCGGCCTAAACCAAGAAATGGCCGTTCGGACTTGTTTCGGTCCAAAGTGAAGGAGATGGGGTTGATCTTAGGGAGGGAAGCGAAGAAGGTGTTGAGATTATGAAGGTGTTGGCTTGCTTATGACTTGTGACAGAAAGATGAGCAACACTTACGGGGTTGATGCTAGCAGGCTCGGGTGTTTGAATACGGTTTTTGTATTAACACTTGGTTTTACATCGATCGAACTTGTGTTATTCTGTGTCTTGTTTGAAATAGGGAGGAGAACCTATTTATACAAGTCATCGAGCCTCATTCACGTTTCTCGTGGGAAGTGGAGGTAGTGGAATGATGGAGTAGTGGAGTTGTGCGTTGGTGATACACGACCAGTCTTGCCCACTTCTCCAGTTCATCTCTAACCGTCCATGACTTCCTGACACGTTCTTGTGATGGCGCGTTGCACGCCGTACGCCGTAAACCGCCAGACCAATACCCCGTAAGTATCCCCAGTTTGTGACATGATTGATGTCTGGAATGTGGATCGTGGATCCCACGAAAGATAGCATGTAATCTTTGAATTGAATAACCTGCGTTATTGAAAAGTCGATACTTGTGAAGTATAGTGTGTATTTTATGCAGGTACTGCATTACGGTGTGGTAAAGTGATGGGTAATGACTCCTCACTAACCAAATAACTCCTGAACAGGGTTGTATAACCAAGCTGGTGAAGTCGGACGGATGAGATGATGTTTGAGACACTCATCTGCGTTGATGAAATTAGGGTTTTTAAAGAGTGCGCAAGCATCACTCTTCACTTGGTCGAAACCAAGCATGGGGAGGATTTTGGAGAGGACCGACCACACATGCGTGTTGACGGCATGATGGTGTAGGTGCCTGTATTCCGTTCCCTCATGAAAGCGCGATCTGGGCTCCCTCAATTTGACCCACAGAAAGAGGAGTGGTCGAGATCGATTTTGCGATAAGAGTTTGATACCGCAAGAAGCCGCGCGCCATACTCTCTTCCGCGCGTTTTCCAAGACGACCTAGCTTGGTCGGTCTTGGCCGGTTGGTTTGGCGTGAAGATGGTAGGCTAATGTTCACGCCCATGTCTCACCGTCCCATGAAAACGCGATCCGAGCCACCCATTCGGTCGGTGAAGTTGAGTGGTCGAGATCGGTTTGCAATTTGGGAAGTGTAACCACGCATGTTTGAGCGGGCGTTTTGGATTAGCCGGGCATGATATGCCTTGGCCGATCACATGAGGAGGTAGATGGGCTCACGGTGGTCATCTTTGGTGTGACCGGCCCTTGCTCAATCTGTCAGTGACCCTCCATTCGTGCTTGGAGAAGATGGACGCGCGTGATGGCTTGAGCCCTAATTTTGGCTTTCAAGCCGCGCGACCATGCTCTTTTAGGCGGACGAATTTGTTGTAACCAATCATGGTTGGTTTTGACCGATTGGTCAAGTGTGTAGGCGGTCACATGGTGATTGTGTCGACATGCTCCGGGCCTTTTGAGTCTACATCTACACCCTCCATCTATACCTGCGAAGATGGATGGTTGAGACCATTTTACGGCACATGTAATATGCCGCAAACCCTAATTTAGGGTTTCCGTCCATAATGCTTGGTATGGACGGTTTCTTGGCAAGCGAAGGCCAATGGTCGACCATGCGGGTCGGTGTGTGTATTTCATACCGCTTGGGGGTGGTGGAATTGATGCGGGGTCATCCAATCATGCTTGTGGAGTTGGATGATGCGATTAGATCATATCCGGACTGATATGGTCGGTCTTGGGATGCTCAATCGGGCTAGTATAACACACCGAGAGGGGATCAATCGGGCTAGTATAACACACCGAGAGGATCGGGCTAGTATAAGACACCGAGAATCACTGTCTGGGTATTTCGTACATGGTTTCATTATAGTGCTTGGAGGTTCGTGTTACTCGTAAGAGTAACACTCGTCGTCATGCCACACGATAATGATTCATTATAGTGCTTGGAGGTTCGTGTTACTCCGTAAGAGTAACACTCGTCGTCATGCCCACCGATAATGAGTACCGGGAAATACAAGGTGATATGAAATTCACAGGAAGGGATTGTTGCTACATGCTCCAACTCGGAGGAATTTCATGTATTCACTGAGAATGGGATTGTTGCTACATGCTCCATTCTTGGTGAATTAAGTGAGGAGTATCCGTCACTTATAAACGGCTTTATCTTTTACAAGATGTCAGCGCATGATTTTCTGGTTTTTTACAAATTTAACCTTAAACGAAAATCCACCATCAACACAAGTACAACATAAACATGAAACAAATACAGTGATAGATGCAAAACGCAAATAAATTGTGAAGAGAAAGAGCGATCCACAACGGTAGCACCCAAATATTGTATGTAGAGATTGGAGAAGGCATAGTATTCGAAATCATAGTTCGACCATTTTGATTGATTTTCTTCTTGAAAAGAGATACTCCTATGACAGACAAGTGATTTGCCCAAAAACTCATGCGTGGCAAGAAGCCCAGAAACCCTAGATTTATTATTTTGTTGAAGAACAATTTGATCTTGCCTCCGTTAAATCACCGATGTACTTGTATCCAACAAAGCAAATCACGAACAAATCTATAAAATGAAAAACTATCAAAAGTGCAGATAAAATCGCCCTAATAGTGAAAAAAATAATTGTCCTAATAGCGAAGAAACTAATCGCTCTAATAGCGAAGAAATTTATTAAAAATAACTAAATAGCTCCTAAAAACAAACAATCTTTTCTCGGGAAGAAGATGATGGGTTTTCTCTAGGCTTTTGAGAAAGGGAGAAAGAAGAGAGAGAATTCTATAAAAATGCTCATAACTAATTGACTAAATTATCAACGTATTTTTTCTAAAATATTTTTGTTAATAATATGTAACTAATTAAGGTTAATTTAGTCCATCTAAAAATGTGAAAATATAAATCTAATCTAAATGTACTATTTTAACCGTAGATCTTAGATTTTAGAGTACACATATGTATCATCTTAATGATGGGTTTGTGAAAGAGAGAGACATCAAACGTGGGTTCCTCATATACTTCCGCGATATTTAATTTTAAGTTGTTTTTTTTTTTTAATGTTAAGAAGAGAGAAATTAGTAGAGATAAAATAAAGAAGAAAAAAAAAACTATCATCTTTAATATTTTTGAATAAATAAGGACCAAACATAACTCCTCTTTTGTTGGTGGACCAAATTAACTTGGGACCACATAAAATAAGACCAAACGATCCCCCCCCCCCCGTATAGAAACCTCTTTCACGTGTCTAATGGTTCATCAATAAATCACGTATCTAGTGAATATCACGTTTGACAGTAATGAGTATTTTCTGATAGATCGTGGGCCCAATTATTTTCATATTATATAACAAGATTTGTTTGTAAAATGCTAATCACACAATTTATATGTCATTTAAAAGCGCAAGTACTAGATCTTTCCGGACTAGTGATACGACATGATAATTTGTCATTTATTTTAGTTTCATGACAATAACATTAGTTTTGCATTTTATGTTTGTAGTATGAAAGTTGTTTCAAGACTATAAAACAAGTTTTAATAGAAATAAAAAGTGTAATGAAAATGCTTATTTTAAAAGTCGGAGGAAAATTGAGATGTTGAAGTAAACTAAAGTTGCTAATAACAAAGATAAGATTGAAATGTTGCTCTCGTTCGACCTCCAAAATGAGAAGGTTCACTTCATTTAACTAATAAAAGATGGGATTGTCTGGTCCTAAATTTTAGTTGATAAATTCCCCGTTTGACTTCCATCTGCTGCATGATTGGCTAGCCCGTCTGCCGCTTGATTTCCTTCACTGTAGTTTTGCTTAATAGCTGCCTGCGGGATTTGTCGAAATTTGAATTTTATTTCCTCTATCATACCTGATATGTGCCAAGGTGGTGGGTTAGAGGAAGTGATAAATCGCAGGAGGTTCTCTGAATCGGTTTCAAAGAGAACTCTTAGCCATTGTCTTTCTATTGTTGTTCTTGATGCTAATAGCATTGCCCAAGTTTCTGCTGTTAAGGCAGTCGTGATTCCTAGTGTTTGAGCTAGAGCCATTAAACTTCGTGCGTCAGAATATCTGCATATAAATCCTACCCCCGAAAATCCTGGGTGACCTCTGGCTGCTCCATCTGTATTAATCTTAATCCAATTGATGTGTGGGATAGACCATCATATGGATATTGTTAATATCCTTTTGTCTCTCGTTGGATGGTTATATAATGGAGCATCTCCTGGTATGATTGGTGGTGCAGAGTGTAGTGCCCCGTAGAATTCTTGTTGTAATTTATGTGCCCATGCTAGGATTTCTTCCGAAGTTGTTTTCTTTTGTTGGTATATTTGGTTATTCCTAGCTAGCCATAAGGTCGAATAAAACAGAAGAGGAAGAGGAGTTTTAGGAATGAGAAAGTTGATGCGTTGTTTTAGGAGTTTGATGAAAAATTGAGCGAGTAAGGTGTTCCAAGAGGTAGTTACCGTTGGACAGTGAATAAGAAGGTGACTTGCTGATTCTGGATCAGTGTTACATCTGGGACATATGTCTGAGTTGGTCAAATGGATGTGATGTAAGAGTGAGAAGGTTGGTAATCCTTCATTGATGGCTTTCCACAAGAAAAGCCGAATTTTTGGTGGACATGGTAAAGTCCATAGGAATTTGGTGAGTGATAGAGGAGTGTGGTTTGGGTTATCATGGGTTAGACATTTGTATCCCGATGAGGCGGTGTAGTTTCCAGATTTTGAGTGCGGCCAGATAATTTTGTTCTGAGGGGCATTTTGGGGAAGGTGGATGTTCATGATTTTTTGGGTTATGGTATTGGGAAGGGAGCTTAATTTTTCGTGATTCCAAGTGTGGGAAAAAGGATCTATGATATCTGCTACCATTAGGATTGGATAGCATTGTGATTGGTCCGGGTTTGTTGAGTGTGGAATCCAATTGTCCTCTATCGGAGTTGATAATCCATTTCCAATGCGATGGAATATCAAGTGTTGCATGGTAGGGACAGGGGTTTCTAGTTGTCTCCATTGAGGACTGGATGAGGAAGGCATGGAGTTAATGCCTCGTAGAATTGGTTGGTGGTTAAGATATTTTGCACTGAAGAACCTTTCGCAGATAGAGTTAGGTTGTTCATGAAGATTCCAGATTCTCTTCATGAGAAGTGCTTTATTATGATCACTGCTCTTCCTTATTCCTAAGCCTCCTTCGGATATTGGTTTTGTTACTTTATCCCATCCTATAGGGTGAAGTTTTTTAATGGTTGAATCATGTCCCCAGAAAAAAATCCTGGTGATACGATCTATTTGTTTATGAATATTGCTGGGTAGATTTTGTGTTTGCATAATGTGGTTTGAGGTGGAATTAAGGAGGTTTTGATGAGAGTGAGTCTGCCGGCTGGAGTTAAGCATTTTGTCATCCATCCTTTGGCTTTTCAGGCTAATCTTTGTAGTAGGGGAGCGAAGGTTTGGATGGATGCCCTTCCTTGTTTGAATTGGACTCCTAGATAGATTGGAGGTTTTGAAGTAGCCGGCATATTAAAGAATTGTTGAATTTCGTTTACTTTGGTCGCGTCTAGATTTGGGTGATGGATGATTACTGATTTAGAAGTGTTAATTATCTTCCCCGCAGATGTACTATAGGAGTGCAGAAGGGTTTTAAGGTGCTGGTTACCCTGATTGGAAGCTTTATATGTAATTAGTAAGTCATCCGCATACATTAAATGAATAATGGGTGGTGCTTTTTTTTGATATGTTGAGACCCCGAATTGACTTTTGATTTTATAGGTTTTCCTAGATTTGTAGAAAGGATTTCAGCGCATATAATAAAAATATAGGAAGATAGCGGTCTCCTTGTCTAATACCTCTAGTTGGGATGATGTAGCCATGGGGTGTACCATTGATGTTGATTGAGTATGTAACTGTTGTGACGCATAACATAATGTAGTCTATAAAGGTTGATGGAAATCCAAGTTTTGTGAGTGAGGTTTTAATGAAACCCCAATCTAAGCTATCATAGGCTTTCTGGATATCAAGTTTGAGAGCTATTTTTGGATCTTTGGTTAGGTTAGAGGTTTTGATATGATGGAAGAGTTCTCCAGCAATCGTTATGTTATCGTGTATTGATCTTTGTGAGACAAAAGCACTTTGGAAGGGCTTATTAAGAATGGGAGAAATGGTCTAATTTTGTTGACTAGAATTTTTGAAATGATTTTATAAGTGACGTTACAGAGTGTTATGGGTCTGAACTGAGAAGGTTTTGATGGATGGTCGATTTTAGGTATTAGTGTTATGTTTGTGTGATTCATGAGTGGATGAATATTTAGGTTATTAAAAAAACTTCTAACATTGCTATCAATTGGTGTTGAGTTGTTTCCCAAAAAACTTTGAAAAACTTACTTGTGTAGCCATATGGACCTGGAGCACTTTCTGAATTTATGGAGAAGAGGGCTTGTTTGATTTCCGTTGTAGTTACTTCCTTTGTGAGTAGGTTCGACTGTCTGGGAGTTAATCTTGGTCTGATATTTGTGAAAAGGTCTTCGTCAATCATTGTAGGTGGGGCCATATATTACTGAACGTAGTGATCCAGAATGAGTTGAACAACGTCTTCTTTCTTTCTAATCCAGTTATTTTGTGGATCTTGTAATTGTTGTATATTATTACAAGCTCTGTGGATGGTAGCTTTAGTATGAAAGAAGGTTGTGTTGAGATCCCCTGATTGTAACCATTGTATTCTAGATCTTTGTTGCCAATATGTTGCATGGCATTGTAAGAGTTCTACATGATCTATTCTTAGCTGTTTTTCTTGATGTATCCAGAATTCCAGGTCAGAGCCCGATTGGGTTGCACATTGATGTTGTGCGTGTTTTATCTTGGTTGTTGATTTCTTGATCATAGTTGGTAGGTGGCCAAAAGTTTGTCTGTTCCATTCTAAGAGGGTTTTTCCGGTTGTTATGATTTTTAGTTGGAGGTCGAGGGTAGGTTCACTATCTTCTTGTTGCTCCCATGCCGATTCGACTATCTGCTTGAGTTGGGGATGAGAGAGCCATAAGTGTTCAAATTTGTAGTTTTTTGTTCCTTGCCAATCCATTGATTTCCTTTGTAGCATTATTGGGGCATGGTTGGAAGCTATTCTTGGAAGATGAGTAATTACCGCATGAGGATTTGTCGTTCGCCAAAGTTGGGTTGCTAAGGCTCTATCTAATCTTTCTAGAATGTTGTCCTGCCCCATTTGGTTGTTTGTCCATGTGTAAGGGTCTCCTCGGAATCCCAGATCTATAAAACCCATTTGATCCATTAGAGTGAGTAGTGGTTGAGATTGAGCATATGTTACCTGCCTTCCTCCTTTTTTTCCGATTGATCTAGGACGTCGTTGAAGTCTCCTAGCAATAGCCAATGAATGGAGGGATTGATGTTGCTAAAGATTGTTGGAATTCCCGCCACAAATTTTTCCTTGTGTCTGGATGCGGTGCCCCATTGATACCCGTGCAGAACCACGGTTGCTCTGGGGGTGGTGGTGTAACTTTTGTGTGAATGTAATTTTGAGAGTGGAATAAAATTTGGATATTTAGATTATCTTTCCACATTAGACATAGTCCGCCTCGCCTTCCAATTTTTGGGACTGACTTGTTTTGACGTAAGAAACAAAGAAGAAGAAGAAAATGGACGAAGATTTTAGCAATCGTTCTACTTGAACAGCTAAGTAACAACTTCTTGACCGCTATGTTACCTTGACAATGATTTTTTGGAAAGAGGGACCGTATATTGTTCATAGTAATTAAAGAAAATAAAAGAAATTAAGTGAGCCATAAATTTTCTGAACGGCTAAAATAAATTAAGCCTAGAGCATGGTATTTAAAAGCGTACACTTCGCTTCAAAATTATTTCCCGCCAGACCTTTTTAAATTTAAGAAAAAAAGGAGTCCCGAGGGAATTCGAACCTCAGACGTCAGAATTCAACCAGTGTACATCAAACCACCATACCAGACTTCTGATTTTGATAAGATTTGGACATAAATTAAATTTATATAAATATTATCTTCCTAAATATAGTAGTTACCATTAAAATTTAATGTTGTTTATAAGAAACCATCCACTTCAAACATCAACCATGAAGCGACACTTCACGCTTCAACATACGCATCATTTCTTAGAAAATGAAAAACGAGTCATGCTTCGCTTCGCGCTTTAAAAACCTTGGCCTAGAGCTTCCGTTTCTTTTGGGGTTGCCGTTGAGATTAGTCTTGCTATTCCTTGTTCAAATTGTCCTTTATCATTTCTAAAAATTAAAGAGAAACTTGTAGGCACATTTTCAGATATCCATGCTGCATCTAAGTTAATTTTCTTTTGTGATCTCCTAGGGGATTTCCATAACTCTTTTTTCTTTTTCTTTTTTTTTTTTTTTTTGATCAAAAGAGAAGTTGTATTAAAAAGAGTAAGAATGTACAACTATTCTACCAGTAGTATATGAAAGAAAGAAAGGAAAAAAAAAAGGGAAAAAAACAATACAGAAGATTACATAAAGATAGTATCCCATGTAGAGAGTACTGAATTTGAAAAGTTCAAATGGACATGGTGACCTGAGGCTGCTGCCCAAGACAACACAGATGATTTAGCTTCCTGAATCAGATCGTCATATATCTTATAAAGGTATTTTTCTTCAAAACATCTACAATTTCTTTCCCTCCAAATGGTATTAACAATCGCTGTAGGGATTAAGCCCCAAATATAATTTCCTGCACTTGAAAACTGATTTTGATGCGACATGTTTGCCAAATTTATCATCGAGCCAGGCAAAACCCAAGTCCATCATGTATTAGGTAGGAGACCAGACCAAATTTTGTATGCAATTTTGTAGTGAAGAAAAAGATGGTCTTGCGACTCCACACCAACTCCACACAAAACACATGAGTTATACAAATCCACCTTTATGATTCAGTACATCAATGGTATTTAGCTTCCCATGTAAAAGGCACCACATTAAAAAATTTATCTTCTGAGGTATTGCTGGTTCCAGATAAATTGAAATGGAAAGTTATCCACCCCAGAATCATCCACCAACTTTGCGTAAAGTGACTTTACTGTGAAAACACCTGAAGTGTTAAGCTTCCACCTTCTCGTATCTGGCAGTGCATCTTGAATTGGAGGAATATCACCGATAATATTGATGAGGACAGCATATTCTTCTACCTCTAAGTTTGTTAGAACACGCTTGAAGTCGAACTTCCAATTTCCTTCCAATGACACCATATCTTCTAACATAGCATTCTTGTGTCTCAACAACTTATATAGAGTTGGTGTTACTGATGCAAGAGGAAGTTGTCCACACCAAATATCATTCCAAAAAGCAATGGCACTGCCCGAATGTACAAATAGAGTTGAGTTTTTACTCACTATGCATGCAATTTCAGCAATCCCACGCCAACATGATACTCCATATGTTTGCTTTACAATTCCAGGAATCCAATTGGAAAAATCAGAATCATACTTGTCTTATACTATCTTATACTAAAGTTTATTCTTTTTTACACCAAATCTCCAACACCATTTAGCCAATAAATTTATTTCATTAGCCTGAGATTACAAACGCCTACGCCACCCTTTTCTTTTGTTGCTTGAACAAGATCCCAATTAACCAAGTGTGAAGTCTTTGCACCTTCCTTGTATTCCCAGAGAAAATTACGCATCTTCTTTTCCAAAATCTTAATAACTGAAATAGGTGCCTTGAACAACGAAAAGTAATAAGTGGGTAAAGAAGATAAGATACATTTTAGAAGAGCAAGTTTACCTCCTTTAAATAAAGATATTCTCCTCCAGACAGATAATCTTGCATCAAACTTCTCTAGAATTGGATCCCATATTGTTATTACTTCTAGAGCATGAAGTCTTTTTTCTTACTAGAGTTATTGCCAGTTGTATTTGTAACTATGTACTTCTGTTTATGCCAGAAAACTAAGTGTCTCTGGATTTCTAGAGCTAGTTGCAAGTATGGTTGGTGTTTTTTTTTTCAAATGTTCTATTACGTCTTTCCTTCCATATGAACCATATTTTTGTCATAATGATTTCTAGGGGTAGAATTGCATTATCTTTGCCTAACCAGTCCTTACAGATACCAACAAATGTGGTGGAGGTACTAAAATTTAATTTTACTGGATATGGACCAGCGGCCCAAACCGATTTTGCATAAGGACGATGGAAAAGTAAATGTTCCAAAGACTCATGTTCTGCGCAGCCAAAAGTACAGTTAGGCGAAACACCATGCATGAGATCGGTAGATACAGCAGCATTCGGAAGGCATTTCCAAGTAAAGATCTTAAATTCTTTGTGACACTTCTAAGGCCCATAAACCTTTCCTGAAAGGATCTGTCCGACGTAGGTTCAGTCCATATAAATCAAGTGCAATTTGAGAGTCAATGGGAGTCGTCCATCTCCTATGAAAAAAATAGCCCATTTAAATCGGATGGTGAAAAAAACATATGAATAGGCATTAGGAATTTGAAGAAAAAACTGAGAAAATTCGTATGGCAGTTTAGAGCATCCAGTTTAGAAAGGTTTCTGAATTCTTATACAACCAGCTAAAGCAAACAACATATACTTTAGGAATTTGAAGGAAAAACTGAAGAGCAAATTAATCAAGGAGAAGAAGCGGAGGAAAGAGGAATAGTTGTGGAAACAACTTGTTCCAGCAGCATGCCTCACCCCTTTCTGAATTTTTTCATTGCACTCGTTACTGCAGGAAAAACAACAATTTTGAAAAGAATTGACCAAGGAGAAGAGGAGGTGCAGCAGCAGCACGGGAAAGAAAGAGGAGCTATTGTACTCGATAGAAACGGAATTGATGGAGTTGAAGAGCACGACAAGGAATGGATATGTGCAAATCTTCCCGAGGAATTGATGATTGAAAGTATTCTGACAAGATTACCAACCCGGACGCTAGCCGTTTGCTGTTGCGTTAGTAAGTTATGGTACAATTCAATCCTTAATGATTCAAGATTTTCTATGATTCACCATATTCAAAACAAAAATAAATTATTTTTAGTCTTTGATCTGCTTAATGTGTCGAGAGCCGGCAAAAAAAGTATTTATTTGTTCAATTTATTAGGACGAGAAAAAGAAAAAGTGGATATTAGATTTCTCTCGGGTCAAAAAATCCGGGGCATATATGAACTAGTAGGTTTTTGCGATGGTTTAGCTTGTATAAAACTTGCCGATTCACCTACTGATACTAATGGTTCAATAACTATCCTTAACCCGAACACAAGTGAATCACTTGTCTACTCTTATTTATGTCCTACTTGGGAATACATCTACTTGTGTCATGGTTTTGGTTTTGATTCATTATCACAAGTATACAAGGCTGTCATTATTTTTGCTTCAAAAGCATGCAACGAGTTTCTTTGCATGGTCATTACACTGGGAATTATGTCATGGAGAAAGATAATCTCTAGTACTTTTGGTATGTCACCACCACTGAGTTCTTCTCCTTTTCCTATTCGAATGCTTACTAGAGTTTCGAGAATGTTATGTAGACAAGCCACCTTTTGCGGTGGTGATCTTTTTTGGAGGACGAAGAATAAGGTTGATAATAATAATGACAAGATTGAAATGTTACTCTCGTTCGACCTCCACAACGAAAAGATTCGCTTCATTCGACTCCCGACTGAATGTACTTCGACAACGGAGACATATGAGCGTCAGTGTTTAGTAGTTGACCATCTTCTGGAGTTTAAAGGATACCCTTGCATTGCACGTTCTGAGAGGATAACAAGATCCAACGATCATCACGGCCATCGTTGTAGTTATCGGAGTGGCGTTTGTTGTTGTTGTTGCAAGGTTGAAATGTATATATTGAAGGACAAAGACAAGCAAGCATGGACCATGGAGGAAACTTTCAATGTTCAGATTATGGGTCAGGAAGGTTTACTACCAACTCCCCTCTGTCAGTACTTCGACACTTCTGATGCTATGTTTCCTCCTACACGGATATTAACTTTTTCCGATCAGGTGTTGTTGTATTGGTTTAATGGGGAACGCCTTATATTCTACAGTTTGCAACACAAACATCTCAAGGTGGTGGAATGCGCCCGCTTCTATCCTGATGTTTTTCAATCTAAAATGAACGAAAACATAGAGCGTTGTATTGGTGATGATGATAATATTTATTGCCCGTCCATGGATTATCAGCTCCACGCTCAAGTGGAGAACATGGTTTCCCTAAAAACCTTTATTCCTAAAGAAGCTAAAACTAGCGAATCTGATTGTGATGATGGGATTAGGCACCTTGTCGAGAATAAGGTAGCAGCAGGATGGCTGACTACGGGAAGAATGAAAAA